>OZ010713.1:3691820-3900211 GCA_963932345.1 Ophion ventricosus
GCACGAATCTACGCTCCGAAACGTCATTGGCCCTTCTCTGTTCGCAGACGCACGATCCCTCGATCTTCCCTTCTTCGGCCTCAGCCACTGCGCGTAATCATCCCCGAGAACAACTGAACTCGGCACACCGACACATTGCACCGAACATTTCACTCTGCACGACTCCACTTTGGACGACCCTCTGGGAGCGCGGCCCGCTTCGCGAACGCTCTGCAAGACGCACGAACTTCTCGCTTCAAAAGATAATCTGGAAGTTTCATAAATAACGGTAATTTCGAGAGGTGCGTTTTTCTTGCGGAATATATCTACGTTTTTTCGGTATTTGCAACTTTTAACCCTTCGTGGTCACTCTGGGTAGAATCGACCCGTTGCGTCGATCAATTTTTGGCGTAAATATATACCCGGCTTCGAATGGGACTGTACCATAAAACTTATCCTCAATCACATGTCGGAATAAAATACCTTTTTTGGAACGCGCACTATGCTGCTATTTTTTCCCAAAAGTAGCATATCTATCACGTTCAAATTTTAGGTAAAAATGTTGAAAATTTACGAAACTATGATTTTTTTTAGCGAAAAAGTGTCTTTTCTTGCGTTTTCCACCTCTTTATAATTTTTTTTTTTAGCCAGTTGCCTTTTTGTTTCTTATAAATAAATTTTCCGTACATCATCTAGAAAGTTCAAAGCATGTTCCGCAATTTTTTGAACCACTTCTGACGAATAGTTTGGTCACAATACTTTTTGAAAACTGACTGGGTAGAATCGACCCCAAGTGTGAATTTAGAAATGTGACCACGAAGGGTTAATCAATTCATTTTAATGGAATTTTTAGGTGATACGTACCTTGTCAAAATTAATTCCGAAAAAATAAAACCTTTTTAATAGCAATTCCTGTGTCGCCATTCTCGGTGAATTGTCTTTGGCCAAACGAAATATATTCTCCCTATGTTTCATGTTCTCCTTATGAAAAATGGATCCTTTATGAGAATCCCAAGCGGAAAAAATCATGAGTGGACCCTGGAGAACCAACAACATCAACTCCCAAACCGCAAATGAACGTCAAAAAAATGCTTTTGTGTATCTGGTGGTACATAAAGGGTGTTCTTTATTATGAACTTCTAGAACCGGGTCAGACGATTACTGCAGAACGATACAGTGACCAATTAAATCGTTTAAGCGAAGCAATTGAGCAAAAAAGGCCATTCACAGGACACGGAAGGCGAAAAGTCATTCTCCTGCATGATGACGCTCGACTTCACGTTGCTCGTACGACCCAAACAACTATTTTAAACCTGGGCTGGGAAGTTCTTCCTCATCTGGCATATTCACGGGACTTGGCCCCATCCGACTATCACCTATTTCAGTCAATGGGGCACAGCTTAAGAGGGAGCCACTTCCAAGAAGTCGAAGATATTAGGAAATTCGTCGATGACTTTATCGCCTCGAAACCAACCAGCTTCTATCGTTATGGTATTTGTATGCTACCAGATCGGTGGCAGAAGGTTGTAGAAAGCAACGAGGGATATTACCCGGATTAAACACGGTTTTGTCTATTTTTTAATAAACCGCAAGTATGGAAAAAAAAACTGTAAAAATTAATTCACACACCTAATATAATCGAAAGAACTTTAGTGTCTCGTCATAACGCAAAAATTATAGGAGCTGTTGGTCCAGCCGTTGACCTTCCAGAAAAAAAGGCGTCATCGAAAAAATGCTGCACAGTCGCCACGTTGGCATGTATCTCTGTGAAAAAATACTTTTGTATAGTCAATTACGTGTACAATAAAACCGCTGTTTTGTCATTGCGATTTATTTTATTATTTCGCTGAAAAAAAAAATCACAAAATATTTCCTTTTTTGGCTTGTAGAGTGGCCTAAGGCCTTAAGGCCATGTGTCATACGTCCAGTCGGTAAAAATCCTACTGCCAAGTTTTCTCCTAGACGGATCATATTTCGGGCAAAAGAAGAGAAAGCGGTTGTTCGTCGTTCAACAGAGCGGAACGTGTTTCTTTTCTTTTTTCCCAAAAATCAACCGTTTCAGAAATCATTGGGAATCTGCAAATCAGCTATCTCTCTCGCACTCATGGCCGTTCGGTCGGTGTGACACTTGACCTTAAAGCACAATAGAAAACATTTTCTGTACTTGCTAAAGGTAAGACAGATCTTCGATGTCAATCTCGGTGCTCTTTGGACAAAGAAGTTTCCGTCTTTACCTTCGATCGGTAATTAGCCGCGAGACTCGTGAAACGCAAAATTCAATATAATGTGCGATGTAATGTGCAAAAAAAAAGAACTTCATTCTTTGTTTTTACAAATTTGTTGCATTTCCACAGAAAAATTGATATCCGTAATAAATTTTTAAGTTTTTTTTATCTGTGGTGCAATTGCCCACAATCGAATGGCGCAATATCCCTGTGGGCGCATTCGTATCGAGGGGCGTTTCCTAATCCTCGACGGTCCACATTTATTTGAGCGAAACGCGCTAACAGCAAAATAGACTTCTTTATTAATAAAAAATACGGTACACTTTTTTGTAGTCACCATGCGGTGTAGAAGACTCTAGACAATAATACTAATAATTTTTAGTACGTTTTCTTAAACTCATCAGACGCTACCCCAATCCGTGGCGCTGCCGTTCCGTTAACATTCCTCTAGTTGGGAGCGTCTTTGTCCATGAGACCACTCGCCGCTGCGTTGCGTGCTGCTGCGAGCGAGGGACTGTTTTACCGACAGCCGCTACATCCCGCAATAGAGTGGCGCCACCTTTCGCGCGATTAACGAAATTCGCGACTTGAACGGCGAAATAAAAGCAAAAAATGTACGGTGCGTAGTTAGCCCGTCTATCTCGTCTGACATACGTTTTGCCGACGACCCGTGCATTCGGCAATCTTCTTTTTTATCGGGTTTTATTTTTTTTGTTGAGAAAATACAATCACGATGGTCGCGAATATGCCCAGCCAGGAGGATCTCGACTGGATATCTTTACGCAACGAGCTAGACGCGGATAAGGCCCAATCGCCGTGGTCCAAAGGTTGGCAAAAATGCAAGGATGCACCCTTGGTGCCAGTGGGTGAGTATAACCTAAAAAAAAGCCTCGAAAACGTCGCAACGGAATTGCCGCTTGAAACTTTTACGTGAATAATAGAATTGCAAGAGAGCCATTCAAATTTAAGCCGCGATCTTTCTCCAGGGTCAAGCTCAAGTACTGAAGTTTTGCAGCGTTGAAATGCAACGATTTTTTTTGTTCATATTTCATTTATTTAATTCATGCTTATCCAGTCTTCTTTTTTTTTTGTGCACGGGCAAGTGCGGGACATGTAGACACTTTCGAGAATTTGGAATAAAACATTTTTTATATCTATTGGGAGTACAAATTAATTCGGTCCGTTTTTTTGTGGAAAAAAATCCATTTCAAAATAAAATGTATGAATAGATTAATCAAAGTATTGTCCATCGCTGGCTACTACTTTTTCCCACCTCTCGGGCAATTTTCGAATTCCATCTCGAAAAAAAGTCTCATCTTTTGATGCGATCCAAGTTTTCAGCCAATTTTCGATTTCTGGGAAAGAAGTGAACCGGTGACCTGCTAAATCCTGCTGCATCCGTCCGAACAACCAGTAATCAGAAGGAGCAATGTCCGGAGAATACGGCGGGTGCGGTAAAATATCCCATTTGAGCATTTCCAAATATTTGTTTACGACTTTTGCGACACGAGGCCGAGCGTTGTCATGAAGAAGAGTAATTTTGTCGTGTCTTTGCTCGTATTCCGGCCGTTTTTATCGTAATGCACGGCTCAAACGAAGCAATTGTAGTCTATACCGATCGCCCGTAATGGAATCGCCAGGTTGTAGCAGCTCATCGGCTCATTTGGCTGTCCAGGGTGAGGCTTGTCTTCAACGTTGAAATCACCGTTCTTAAAGCGTCGAAACCATTCCCTACATGATTTATCAGTTGGAGCATCATCACCGTAAACTTCAACAAGCATTCGATGCGCTTCAGCTGCACTTTTCTTCCGATTAAAGCAGAAAAGTAAAACTTCCCGCAAATGTTGCTTAGTTAACACAAAATTTGACATATTCAACACAGTAAAAAACAAGGTTTTTAATGGAACTCAAAGCGATATAAACTGAATGTTATTGACAGATGTCTAATCTCTCTGAAACCACCGAAATCAGCTGTCACTATGAAACGCTCATAACAGCCAGAGCCATCTCTTGAAAACGGACCGCATTAATTTGTACTCCCAATGAATAGGTAAATTAAAAAAAAAATTTAACATACCACATGTGTTAAGGGATAATCCAACTTAAACAAAAATTCTAGTCTCGATATCACTTAAATTCACGAAGATAACGTTTTTTTTAAACGCCAGTTTTGTCGATAGGTTCAACGGTCAATTGTACCAATGGACAGACAAAATGTACCTATGGATGGTGTTGTACCTAGGGACGGTTCACATTAATAAGACAATACAAAAGTAAAAAACAAAAATAAACCTCTAAAATCAACTTCAAACAAACATAAACATATTCTCTTTTACTTGTTTGAGTCAGAGTTGGCAGTAACTAGTTACTTTAGTATCGAATTCGATTGAAGATACTCGATACAAATGTATCGAGCAACAAGAATTCGATCGATACTTCGCTACAAAAGTAGCAACCACCAACAATCACTCGATACTTTTGTATCGAGTAACGAAAAGTTTTGCGATACTCGATACTTTTGTATCGATTATAGAATAAATTTTCATTACTCGTTACACAAGTATCGAGTAACGAAAAGCTTTTTGTTACTCGACACTTGTGCCATTCCAAAGCCTCAAAATACGAAGCTGTTCTGTTAACAGTTTAGTAATTTCTCACGGTTGATACAGAACCCTTGTACTCGAGGGAAGGTAAAGAATTTCCGACCTTTTGTCAATTTTTCAAAATATGTAAAAAAAAATTCAAAACGATGAAATAATTCTTGAAAAATTTATATGCATTCGGAAAACTTAACAATTTCATTTCAAATAACAAAAAAAAAACATTTTATCCAAATTTAAACAAATAACAATATTATAAAAGTATCGAGCATCGAAGAACTTTTCGTTACTCGATATAAAAGTATCGAGTATCACATAAATGTTCGCTACTCTATACAAAAGACGCGATCTCCAACAACAACTTGATACTTTTGTATCGAATAACGAAAAGTTTTTTGATACTCGATACATTTGTAGTATCGAGCAAAACGTAACGCCCGATACAGATTATGGACACCTCTGATTTGAATACATTACGCCACTCTTCATACACACTTCGAGTAGATTCATCTCTATCTTTTCTTAAGGCCTTATATACGCGATTTCGCCGATGTTCGAAGGTACTTTTCTAGACGCGGTTAAAAAAAAATGACACTTATATTGACAACATTTTTTTTACAGATCATTTAAGCACATGGTTAAGTATATGTAAAAAGAAAAATCAGAAATATTAACAAATGGCGGAGATATAACATAATAAAGCAATGTATTTTTTTTTGCGCGCGCGTTGATGGTGAAAGTTCTCGGCATCGATGTGGGTGTCTGAAAAAAAAATGAACATATTTATAATTGCATAATGAATGTATCTTCAGTGTGAACCAACAATATTATTTTTTTTTAATTATTATAATAAAAATTCGAAACTTAAAATTTTTTTACTCCATTTTCTGTCGGTATTTTATTTTTTATATTTTTTTGTGTCATTGAAATTTTTGTTTCTGTAGTTCACACGATAGGTGATGATACTAAGAATACGTTGTAAAAATTTCAAAGCGATCTGAACCTTCGTTCAAGAGTTAGAACTTTCACAAGGTTCAAAAAAGTGAATCGTGGAAAAACGGCTTTGAAGTTGGCGGTCGAGCGCGCCGCGCGGTATCTATTTTACGCTCTAAATGCTGTAACTTAAACAATTTTTGGAATTTTTGAATTCTGTAAAGCTTAAAATATTCCTAACCGTTCAGGCTAATGGAATCAAAAATAAAATAAAAATAATTTTGAAATTTTTCTCCTATATAAGGCCTTAATATAGCTCAAATTTTGCCAAAGGGTGCTGAAATTTTATTGACGAATACGTTGATTCGTCAATAAAATTTCAGGCCCGAAAGTAATTCGTCATATAAAAATTTCAGGCCCGAAAGTTCGATTCGTCCCCATGATCGTACCTCCTTAATATAAAATACAGACATGGTGATTATGTGTGGAACTCAATATTCGATAAATGGTCACCTCGTCCCTATTTGCAAACGTTCACTCTTTTGACGAAATTTTCAATAACATTTTGGCATAATTGCGGACTAATTTAATGAATGGTGCGTCCAATTGCTTCCTTGAGCTCCAGAATGGTCTGTGGATCATTGGCAAACACTTTTTCTTTCGGAAAATCCCAAAGAAAGAAGTCCAATGGCGTCAAATCGCACGACCTTGGTGGCCAATTCACCATCGCCGGGGCGCGAGATAACACGATCATGAAACTTCGTCTGCAATAACGGCATTGTTACGCATTGCATTTTCACAATTTCTATGCATTGCTCGTTCGTGTAAACCTCTATGGCTAAACCTCAATACTTTCTGATGCCAGTTGTCATAGATCAGTAATCTATTTTCGCCACACAAAAAAAAAATTGCGCGCAATTTAAAATGTCAGGCCGTTTTGAGACACCCGTTAGAAAAATTTCGTGTAGCGTCAAAATTCAATATTCAAATGTAAAATTGGTTTTAACCTGTGATTTTTTCGCAAAATTATACTGATACGAGTTATTTTCACAGACATCGTTCCGCCGTTGATTTGCAGGATGCCTGGCGACCGTCGCGGCGCTGAGCTACGGAATTTGGAGTTTTTCGCAAGGCCGTTCAAAGATGTCGCACTACATGATGCGCGCTCGAGTCATCGCCCAAACAGCCACCGTTTTCGCGATTCTTTTTAGCTTAAACGCCATTCCAAATAGAAAAAACTAACGAGCGTCGTTATCACCGCAGCCTAGAATTTCCGTCTTGCAGAAGAGTCGATAGAAACGGAAAGCTTGCAAATGGGAATTTCTTCAGCGTTTATATTTGCGTTCGTTTGGATCTGATTTTGGATACGTTTTGGTTTGTTTTTTATCGCTAGGATTTTGCGCAGTTTGGGCGTTAGGTCGTTCGGTAATTGGCGATGAGGGAGAACATGAAGGAACAAATGAAACATCGATACGTCTCACGAACCAATAATGTATAAATACTCTGCGTTTAATAAACGTACACACTAATGATACCGGTCACGACAATGGTAAATATCTCAGTTTCCGCACGGATCGTAATGTCTAGGGAGAAAGTGGCGGTAATCGTAATTAGTCATAATATGTATGCGACGCATATATAAATATATATATACGTGTTTTTATTATATATATATATATATATATATATATATATTACGATTACAATTAAATCGTTTATACACGCTGTACGCTCGTTACTCTCGTAAATTTACATTGCCGTTTGATATTCGGTGTCCCTTCGAATGCCTCCCGACGCTTTTTGCATTAGCGAAAAGAGAGAGAGAGAGAGAGAGAGAGAGAGAGAGAGAGAAAGAAAAAAAAGAATCACCAGCACTGTGACGTTAACGAGTGAACGGAAGAAAAGATTCATGAGAAAATGACAAAGTTCGCATCGTTGAGATGCAACGAAAATATTTGTTTCACAATTTTTTATAACTTCCGTATGGTGTTGAAGTTTGCATCATTGGAACGCAACGAAAGCTCCTTTTCACCTGTACTTTTCCTTATTTTCATTATAGTTTCCTTATTTTCTTTCTTTTATAGATTTATATTGTCGATTGCTAAATTTAAAAGATTGTTGAGATATTTTTGTAGGTAAAATCTGCCAAATGAAATATAAAGGAATTCAAAGAGATGAATTTTCATTACATTCCAACGATGCAAAAAATCTTCAACCTCATATTTCCGTACCGAACGTAAAGTTATTGAAAAAAATAATCGCTCTTTTTCAAGGTCACTTTCAATCGACCGAAAATAAATCTGGGAAATACTCGAAATAAGAAGAAGAAAAAAAAACATTCGGATATTCGGCGACGTCACAAAGATGCAAACTCAAGGGTCGCGGGAAATCGAGGGGAGATAGGGTAAGGCTTTTTCGAGGACAAAAGTCTCGACTGTACGCTCGGTAATTTTAGCCGCCGATCAAACTTACCGAGCGCTAAATAATTTCCAATGAAGACAAAATAAAAATGCGAGAATAAAGAAAACAGGCTATGGCGCACGGAAATTGCGTCCGAGTTACTCGATTGACATTGCGGGGCCTGTGCTCAAAAGCCCGTCCCTAAAAATGTGTGTGCAAGATTAACGTTTCAAGGATGACGATCGAGCGTGACACAATCTTTGTGATCTCGTTCAGAGACACGAATCTTCGAGGGACGTTCGTTTCGCAAAAGTCATTTCGTTGCTGCCAGGGACGCAATTTTTCCAAAGGATTTTTTTTTTACTCTATTTGAAACAAAAAACAAAAGTAAACGATGCGATTTTTCGAAGGCAAGGAGTGCAACTTTCGTTAGGACTCTTTTGTGAATGTAATTATTGGAAAAATAGAAGAATTCAATTGAAATTTAGAGAGGCACAACATTTTTGACATGCCGAAGCTAAATAAGAACGATCTTTCGATCGATGCGAAAATGTTATAGTCATTTTTTTTTTAAGAAATAACATTGCTATTTTATTGAAGAGCCGCGAAATAGCAATTGTTACAATGAAATTGCGGTTTTGCGAATTTTTAATGAAATTGCAATTTGACTTCTTGGGAAAATAACAATAAATTTCTACAATCTCTTGAAAAGTTGGTCTATAAAGGTTCTTTTAGAAAAAAATTATACATATTTTTCTTTCTTAAAAGAAAAAACAAGGAAAAAAAGAACTCTAATTTCGTTCGCCGTCGACGTTGAAACGCACACCTCACACACATCGAGTATTCCGTTCTCGAGAGCTTGACGCAAATAAACGTCATTTATTCGTGCCAAGCATTGAAACAAAAACAAACGAAAAAAGGGGAGTGGGGAGGGTTGAAAAAAGCTTCGAAGATCAAGCTCGAAGGAGGCTCGAAAGAAAAAGAAAAGAGAAAGAAATTACGTCTACTATGCTCGATCGTACGATCAGTTTGCGTTTTTTTTTTGTTTCCCTCTTCCAGGGCAAATATGGCCACAAAGTGTTATCCCACTTCCGGTTCAGCGGCACACTTTTATGTTCGGGGCAATAATGGCCGCGGAAGTTTTCCACTTCCGGTTCAGCGTTACACTTTCGTTTTCAGTCTTGATGAAGAGAAAAAAAGAAAAAAAACGAGAAAAAAAATGCTGGATTTGGTGAATGTCGCATGAGGTTGTCTCGCCGACGTGTGTCCAACACGCGACGCGACCACCAAAAATTCTGGCGTCTCGCACCTTTGACCCCGGGGAGGAGGCAAATGGACGATCGACGGCGACGACTCAAAATGGCCCCCGGGACATCAGCGGGAGGGGGAGCCAGGCACTCTCGCTCCCACTCTTGCGTTTCTCTAATCGTGAGCCTTCGACGAGAATGGCCAGTGCGACTTGAGTGCACTGGCGCTCAATTTTCTCGGTCCGCTGGTGCTGAGGGAACGCGAACGAAGACTCGGTGGACTGTTGGTCGAGCTGCAGCTGCTAAGGCTCGTGCTTGGCGTGAGACCGAATATCTCCTGGACTGTAGGCCTCGACGACGGATAATCCGATTGAACGGATTCTGCGAGAAAACGGTAACAGTGAAAATTATTATATAAATTATAGAACATTAGCGATCTTGTCGCCGAAGTGAAAAAATGAATGAATAGCTACTCTTTTTGCGATCTATATAAATATATAAAAGGCAAAGTCCTGACTGACTGACTAACTCATCATCGCCCAGCCTAAACCGCTAAAGGTAGAAACGTGAAGATTGAAGAGGGTGTTGATTTTATATTGGAGGAATCGTTTAAGGAGGGGTTTCTCGAAATTCAACCCCTAAGGGTGCGAAAGGGGGTGGCATCAATTTGAAACTTGGAACATATGTTCCTTAGAAGGTGTACAAGTGCACCAACAAAGGATTTTTCGAAAATGGACTCTTAACGGGATGAAATGGGGTGTAAAAGTTTTAATGGGAAATTATATTTCTTGCGTGTATCAACTTGAAACTTGACAAATATATTCCTTAGAAGGTGTAGAAGTAAACTAAGAAAGGATTTTTCGAAAATCAATTCTTAAAGGGGTGAAATGGGGTGTAAAAGTTTGTATGGAAAATTATATTCCTTGCGTGTATCAACTTGAAACTTGGAACATAAGTACCTTAGAAGGTGTAGAAGTGTACTAAGAAAGGATTTTTCAAAATTTAACTCTTGAGGGTATGAAATGGGGTGTAAAAGTTTGTATGGAAAACTTTCCTTGCGTGTATCAACGTGAAACTCGGTATAAATATTCTTCGAAACAAATAATAAAAGGCATATTTTAGGATTTTTTAAAACCCCTAATACGGGGGTTCTAATACGAATTTGCCTTCAATTATTATTAAAAGTGTGAAAATTAATACTTCTGAATGTTAATTTATTTTTAAATTAGCTTTTTTTAAGACTAAACATGTACGACATGATACTAGACTTGTAAATCCACAATTCGCCCATTTCGGACTACCTTTTTGCCCGACGGTCCATCCAGTAATACCTTAACTGTGTAGCCTCATGGCATTCAGCTTCAATCCTATTCAAGACATCAAACTGTGTTTCTGTTCAAGATTTATCGAAATCGATTCAGTCGTTCTCGAGTTATAAACGAACAAACTTGCTTTTTTTTTGTTTTCTTTGGTTTTTTTTTCACGAAGACGGTCGACAAACGTCGGCAACGCAGGAAACTTACCGATAAGAGGCGTCTCGTCGTACAGAGATCCCTGTCGTTTATTGCTGATAAATGAGTTTCTCGCGCTCTCGACACATGGCACTTCCTGAATTGATTCCGCAGCGTGTTTCCACCGGCCGTGATCCTGAGCGTGCGACACCAATTGTCTCAGCCACTTTTGCGCCTCCTCACTCGAGTCTAGCCTGATCGTCGCGGTCGTTTCCGAGCCGCTCACGCTATTCACGATTCGCAATTCTTTCGGGGACGATTTCGATTGCTGCACCGATGTTTCCTGCTCGAAAATAATGAATTTTCGCCCGAAATAATTACGTTTTGTTTTTTTTTTTGTGTTGGCTTTTCTGTTTTTTTCTTGTCATAATATATATTTTTTAAACTTACCTTGTTGACGGGAACACTGTGAATCGGTGCTTGATCCTCATCGGCGAGTTTTCTGGACTCCCAGCTCTGTACGTTGAAGCCCTGCAGGCGTGCCCAACAATTCCGTCCGTTCAGATTGACGTTTCCGGCGCAGACTTCTTTCGTAATGCACTCGGGCTGGGCCGCCAATCGGCAACAAAAGTGGCCGAAGAGGGGCAACGCATGGTGCTTGTTTTCTGCACAAAGCAAAAGAAAAAAACTTTACATTAATACGTACGTAGGAATATGTATTTATTGTTTATTCGACTTTTCTTCAAGTCTTTAAGTCAATGCGAGAAAATTTTTTTTTCTCGCGGGACTCTTCGATCGCTCACCTAAATTATTGATGACGAGATCGTGCGTGTGAATGTTCTCGTCCGTCTCGTCCAGGGTTAATTTTGCCGACGCCATCAGCTCGAAATGTGGACCTCTGAGAAAAAAAAAGAGATTAAATACATTTTTAAACACTGCTTCGAATCAATGAAGAATAATGCATCTGACGCAGTATATGTAGAATAATGTGTACGAATTAATACGACGCTGGACGGAACAAAATACGCAATAGAATATCAATATATATTTTTTTATCCGTCGACCTCAAATCGTTAAATTTATTTACAATTTTTTATCTGTGATAGAAATAAGTTATTCCTCATGGGTTTTTTCTGTTTTCTTATTCTTGTCCGATCTTCAAAAATTATTTTTTATCAATTTTATATCGTGCAATTGATTATCGCAATAAAAAAACCGACTATGGATTAATCTTTTATTGTTTTGTTTTAATCGTTTTTTACATCGAGTGTATATGCAGTTGATTCGTGAAAATTTCTAAATAAGTCTCATATGATGTAAAAGTGATCAAGAAAGCCTTAGAGAGATTTATAGATCATTTTTTTTTATTGCGTATAAAATTGCGATAATACATTGCAGTATGTAAAATTAATGAAAATTAGTTTCATAAGATCGGACGAAAATGAGAAGAAGAAAGACCCTATGAAAATTAAATATTATTTCTATTACATACAAAAATCTATAAATAAATTTAGCGATGTAGTGAATAGAAAAAAAAAATCATTACGACCGTAAGAAAAATCGCGCAATGGAAAATATTCATATATTACTCATGGAAAATGGAAAACAAATTCGGTAACACTAGATCTCCAAGTATCGGTTTAGAAACAAAATTTAAAGACATTTTTTCACTAAAAAAAAAACTTTTTTACTCAGAGGGACAACAGAAGACGGACGCATATAATTGATTAAAAAAAATGAATTGAAGTATGATTCATACTACTCACAGTTTTCCCGAATTCAATTCGTCACGAAGCGAGGCGGCTAATTTTTTTCCGACAGTCTTGGAGATCGAGGAATGAATCGTGCGTTTTATTCTTCGTGGAGTGCTCGCGATGCTCAAGTCTTCCTGGAGTATGTGGCTGTATATCTCGAGGGTGAGTTCGAACTCGGCTGGCACATTGTTGCTGCAAAAAAAATATACATGCTACTTCAATATAAAATATTTATTTATTTTAATTTATCTGGCATATTATTCCTCCAGAAATAAGTAGGGCTTCGTTTATCCGAGCTTTTGATATCACAAAATGGTCTTGAAGTCTGTATCGTTGGAACGTAACGATTTTTTTTTATTTTTAATTAGTTTTTGCCGAAAATATTTCTGGAAAATTTGGGTTGATAGAAAAAATCCTAAAATAACGTTCGATTTATTCTCGTAGCCTAAGGCTCTATTGTTGTTGAGAAATTGCAAAATGGTATTTTTTAAATTTCACTTAATTATTCTACAGACCTTTCTGAAAGGACAATTCTTAAGGCCTTATATACGCGAAAAATTTCACAATTTTTCATTTTTTTTTTATTTTTGATTCCATTAACCTGAACGGTTAGGAATATTTTAAGCTTTACAGAATTGAAAAATTCCAGGATGCTATTGAATAAGGTAAGATTGCATGTATAATAGATACCGCGCGGCGCGCCCGACCGTCAACTTCAAAGTCGTTTTTCCACGATTCACTTTCTTGAACCTTGTGAAAGTTCTAACTCTTGAACGAAGGTTCAGATCGCTTTGAAATTTTTACAACATATTCTTAGTATCATCGCCTATCGTGTGAACCACAGAAACAAAAATTTCAATGACACAAAAAAATATAAAAAATAAAATACCGACAGAAAATTGAGTAAAAAAATTTTAAGTTTCGAATTTTTATTATAATAATTTTTTTTTATAATATTGTTGGTTCACACTGAAGATACATTCATTATGCAATTATAAATATGTTCATTTTTTTCAGACAGCCACATCGATGCCGAGAACTTTCACCATCAACGCGCGCGCAAAAAAAAATACATTGCTTTATTATGTTATATCTCCGCCATTTGTTAATATTTCTGATTTTTTTTTTACATATACTTAACCATGTGCATAAATGATCTGTAAAAAAAATGTTGTCAATATATGCGTCATTTTTTTTTAAGCGCGTCTAGAAAAGTACCTTCGAAAATCGGCGAAATCGCGTATTCAAGGCCTTAAGGAAAAAGTGAATTCGACGGTGGAACTTACAACAGTAAAACATCGGGAAAGCTTATGTCAGTGAGAGCCCGATCGACGGGACATAGGAGCGCCGTGTCGTGGATCTCGGTGCCGATTCGGGCCAGACAAAAAACAGCGAAACGACGATAATCGCCGCGATTCTTAAAGTGATCGGAGTCTCTCCACATCAGGGGAACACGAAGTTCCGACAGCGAAACTCTGGCGGAACTTCCGGATAAGCTGGAAAAAAAAATTGAATTCCACCTTACACTTTCACATTTGTTTCACGTTCTTTCTGATAATTCAATCACTTTCGTCACAGGCGAAAAATAAAAAATAAATTACGCGAAGGTAAAAAAAAAATAATACCGGAACGTCTGCTTACCTCGACTTATTGACTGGTTCTTTCTTGCGTCGTTGCAGCTCCGCCATGTACGCGGACATTCGCTCGTTCGAAGTGAGCAGAGCCCTCGCAGCTTCGAGGCTCTGGGCCCGATGACGCGCCGCGGCCAACAGTCTCGCCGATCCCTCGCGCATCTTTATCTCAACCTCGATCTTTTGCTCGAGGTCGTACTCCTGCAATCACGAAAAGAACAAACTCTCGTCAATAAAATAATGAGTGAAACAGATGCGGCGGAATAAAAAAAATTATACAAATTTAGGAATAATATAAATAGTAATATGAATTTATTATAATTTTTAGGGGAAATGTTGCCTATCGAGGACGATAAAAAAAATGTTACAGCTAAAACTCGATTAACCGGGCAGGCTGAGACCAAAGAGTCCGCGGATAATCGGTTTTTATATAATGATTTATTGTTAAGTATAATGAAAAACAATATATATATATATATATATATATATATATATATATGGGGGCATTCCACGCCAAATCGACCACTTTCCGGCCCGACCCCTTTCGATTTGGCTGAAACTTTAATATGTTATTGTTTTCATCTTAAAACGCTTGTGTGATTTTTTTCAATTTTTTTTTACATAATCACAAATACGTAGTGAATTTAAAAAAAATCGCTCGTTTTTTTTTCAAATGCTCATAACTTTTTGAAAAATGGACCGATTTAGATCTTTTTTTTTAATTCTTCGTTTTGAAATGTTCTTTATGAAAAAACATATTTGAAAAATATTCAAAGTCATCTTCGACACGACTTTTTAGTTTTTTTAAATAAAAAAAACGCGATTTTTTTAAAGAACGCCACCTTTGATTTTTTGTTTTTTTGTAAAAGAAAAATGATAAATTAAGCATTTTTTACCGTAAGACCCATCGTGGTAAGATTTTTCTATTTTTTTTTAATTGGAAAATTTTTATTCTTAATTTTTTTCCAAATTTAGCTGTTTTCTATGTTCTATACTGTGGGAGCCCACTGTATAGTTCTTTATTTCCAAGTATACCCTTGCTGGTTTTTACACAATTCCCCCCTCTGTACACTGATACCCTTTTACACGTTTCCTTCTTTTTTTTCGTTAACATTCATTTTTCGTCCTTTTTCTCCTTTATGCTTCCCTTCTTATCATGCATTCGAAGACTCTCACATACTCGCACAATTCTTTAATCGGGTTCTCTTTCGTTGCTTTATTCATTTTTCCTTTTAGTGCCCCTCCCCCTTGTAGCCTCTTCGCCACTTTTCCAAATCATCTACCACTTTCTTATTCATAGCTTCATTTATTTTCCCACATTCAAGTATGTGTTCCAAACTTTCTTCTTCCTTTCTACAAACACCGGCATAGAGTACCTGCGTATTCATTTTTACCTCTTTTTCCTATATTTCTGCATCTCAAGGGGTTACGTGGGTTTGAAAATTTAAAAAAATCCATTTTTTAAATTTTATTATCTAATAGTACAATATGTCTAGAATATTCTCCCAAAGTTTTAAGTCTAGGAGAGAGAGCCTTTGGGAATTTCCCCCGTTGGAAAAGATCGGCCGGGAGCGACGCGGGTACACGCATTTTTCTCAAAACACTATTTTTGAAGTCGGTGGACACGATTTCTCAAAAACTATTGCTCTCACTCCTGCCTCCTCCATGGCTCCCTTCATTCCCAGTCATCATTTGGATGGATTTGGATTTACTATCGCTCTGGCTTCTTCTTTCAAACTTTAACATATTCACCCTCTCATTTTTCTATTTCTAGGACACCCTAGATATATTCATATTTATTTATAGATTTTGTATGTCAATTTATTTGAAAATAATATAAAAATACATATTCAAAGCCTCTACACACACACACACACACACATGTACGTATGTTTTATTTAGTTCGTACCGTGCTGCGATCGAGTGTACTCGTCAAAAGTCGCATTTCCTTATGAAAAATATCCTCAAAGTGTCGTCTTAAAAAAAAAAAAAAAAAAAAACCACAAGAACGGAACGACGTGCGAAAAAAAGTGCACGTACGCAAAACGAAAATAACTGAGCGAAAATCCGCGAATGTCACGTTCTTCGTAAATTCCGATTGAATTGATTGATTACACCGATATACGTTACACCCGCACTCGTAACGATGACAAATGCTCACACATGCATTTACAAACAACAAGCAACGATGACAACGATAATTTTCTTTTGTTTTTTTTTTCTTTTATATCAAATTTGTCGTATTTATCTTGTTTATTGGATCGCCAGTCTGAATTATTCCGAGCTAGGTCTAGTATTCTCGAGTTTTCGAGAGAAACTGCGAGATCGCGGCTCGCGCGTATATTTGTGCGTTATACGAGACGACGACGACGACAACGATGACGAGACGAGTGCGCGTCCTCCGGTGCAGCACACCTTGCAATGGCCACTTTTTTTTCCCTACACACGCATTGTGTACACGCGCTCGTTTATTCGGCCAAAGAGGGGCGCAAATTTGCACGCGTGCGTTTGTGTCAGCGAGTGCGTTATACTACACCCACATCTTTGCAGCGGGGAAGGAGGGGGGGGGGGGGATCACGCGAGCTTGTTCTTTCTGCATTACTTTTTTTCACACGGTTTTACACGGCGACAAACGCACTCGTTGTACGTGCAAAGCTACCGGAGCACTTTAAGGGGTTAGGTTCAAAAAAGTTTTCAAACGATCGCTCGTCGCTTGAGGAAATGCAAAGTGAAGAGGAAGTTCCAACGTGTCGTGCTGGAATCGTAGATTGATGGTAAAGGACTACAACGATAGAAATTCTGGTAAAACTTTAAACGCGTTTTTCTCGAAACAATGTTTTTCAAAAGGGTGTACAGGATTTTTCGATATCTAATGAAGGAATTGACTCGAAATTTTGGTACACTTTTTCAGAGTAACCTCAAAGGATCCACTAACCTTGGTTTGGGCCTACCTACAGAAGATGCTCGAAGTGATGACCCTCGACTTGTAAGCACTTGTTAATTCGCTGATGAAAAGACCGTCTAACTTCCGCCAACATTTGTGGTGTAATTTCGGTACATGCTCGGCGTATTCTTTCTTCGAGCATCTTCTGTAGGTAGACCAAGGTCTACCTACAGAACCAAGGTTAGTGGATCCTTTGAAAGTGATTATTCCGATATTTTTCGATTTTTCGACTATTTTCATACTTTGCGTGACTAGAATGACCTTGTGTTGTAGGTCGCTGAATTCGTCTTAAAATCGGTAATAATGTCATCGAAAAAAAAATACATGGTTCCATTTAAAAAAGTGGAGTTGACCTTAACGTAGCTTCAGCGCCTCCATCGATAAAAAAATAGGGTGGTCCAGTATGACGGCCTTCTCGAACACTGAAACTTTTGTCTGAAACATTTTTGGATATGATGAATAGTTTGAGTGCTATTGCTATGTAACACTTTATGTGTCTCACCCTGTATACAGAGTGAGGCACTAACTGTTGCCACCTTGAATATTTCTGTAATTATTGACGTCACAAAAAAATGTTTGAAACAAAAGTTGTACCGTACGAAAGGGGTCATCAAATGCGACCATTTTTTTTTATCTCAGTGGAGGCGCTGTCGCACAGTAAAGGTCACCTCCGCTTTTTTAAATGGGACGGTACATTTTTTTTTCAACTATCTTGTAGAGCATCGAAAACTGCATAAAAAACATTTAGGGGTCAAAGTCGTTCAAGGTCATTTAAGATCAAAAAGTGACATGAAGTTTATTTTTATGTGAAATTACCTTTATTCACAGTAGATGTTCAAAGTGATTGCCATTGGAATCAATGCAGTATTGCAATCTCCTCATCACGAATTTCTTATCACTTCATCACTTATCGCCGAAGTCTTGCCATTGTCTTGTATGTAAACAACGGCACCAAACCTACAATATACACGGAACATTGTACAATGTTTCGCCCAAACAAACCCAAGATAACGATAGTAAGAATGGTGAGACTAGTATTAATGAATCAAGCGAATGTAAATGATGTATTCTTTTGAAGAGCAAACTGATATGCTTCTAATTTACGGAGAATGTCATAAAAATGCAGTGAGAGCTAGAGACTTATACGCTAAAAGATTTCCTGAACGTTCTCATCCTACACGCCGTACATTTCAAATTTTGTACACTAAACTCAGGACAACTGGATCGTTAACCCGTCGGGAAAATAACCGACAAAAGCGAGTTACTAACGAAGAAACGGAAATTGATGTTTTTGCCGCCGTTCATCGAGACCCTTGTGCGAGTTCTCGTCAAATTGCGAGGGAATCTAGCGTAAGCCAAAGAAGACTACGTGTTCTACATCGTCATAAATATCATCCTTACCACATCAGTCTCCACCAGGAATTAACTGGTACGGATTTCGTGAATCGCACTGAATTCTGCCGATGGGCTCGACGCCAGATTCAGAGAGATGACTCATTTATTAATCGGATTTTATTTACTGATGAGGCAACATTTACGAATCATGGAAATATTAACTTGCATAACATGCATTTGTGGTCAACTGAAAATCCACATTGGCTGCGGCAAGTTGCACACCAAAGACCGTGGTCGGTTAATGTATGGTGTGGGATTATTGGGGATAGAATCATACGCCCTTATTTCATCGAAGGGAATCTTAATGGTAGGAAGTACACCACATTCCTTCAAGAAACATTAGGTCCGTTATTGGAAGAAATACCTTTAGAAACAAGAAACAGAATGGGGTATCAAGACGATGGGTGCCCGGCACATTTTTCGCTGATAGCTAGAAATGAATTGCAAAAGAGATTTCCAAATCGTTGGATTGGACGCGGAGGAGCTGTATCGTGGCCGGTTCGCTCGGAAGACTTGACGCCTCTGGACTTTTTCTTGTGGGGATACTTGAAAGATCTTGTTTATAAAGAACGTCCAACTACGCTGGATGATATGCGTGAGAGAATTCTTCGAGCCTGTGATTCGATAAGTGCCGAAGTGATAAGAAATTCGTGATGAGGAGATTGCAATACTGCATTGATTCCAATGGCAATCACTTTGAACATCTACTGTGAATAAAGGTAATTTCACATAAAAATAATGTTCATGTCACTTTTTGATCTTAAATAACCTTGAACGACTTTGACCCCTCAATGTTTTTTATGTAGTTTTCGATGCTCTACAAGATAGTTGAAAAAAAAATGTGCCGTCCCATTTGAAAAAGTAGAGGTGACCTTTACTGTACGACAGCGCCTCCACTGAGATAAAAAAAAAATGGTCGCATTTGATGACCCCTTTCGTACGGTACAACTTTTGTTTCAAACATTTTTTTGTGACGTCGATAATTACAGAGATATTCAAGCTGGCAACAGTTAGTGCCTCGCCCTGTATAATCGAAAAAACTTTAGTGTCTCATTATAACTCAAAAACTATAGGAGCTGTTCGTCCGGCCGTTGACCTTCCAGAAATAAAGGCGTCATCGGAAAAATGCTGCACAGTCGCCATTTTGGCATGTATCGCTGTGAAAAAAATAATTTTGTATAGTCAATTACGTGTACAATAAAACCCCTATTTTGTAATTCCGATTTATTCTATGGTTTCGCTGAAAAAAAATCACAAAATATGCCCTTTTTTTGGCTTCCAGAGTGACCTAAGGCCTTAAAAAAATTCATAAAGAGGTGAAAACGCAAAAAAGACACTTGTTCGCTTAAAAAAATCACAGTTCCGTGAATTTTCAACATTTGGACGTGATAATCCTTAGATATGCTACTTCTGAAAAAAAAAAAATAGTAGCATAGTGCGCGTTCCAAAAAAGGTATTTATTCCGACATGTGAAGAGGGTAAATTTTATGGTATGAGGATACTTCAAACTCCAGGTAAGATGGTAAATACAGTTCCATTTCAAGTCGGGAACTATTATATATTTACGCCAAAAATTGATCGACGGGTTGATTCTACCCAGGGTAACCACGAAAGTTTTGGATAACAACAATAATATTTCATTATATTATTATTACAATAATATATTTATTATTTAATTTATAATTATTATAAATGAATAATTGAGTAAAATCGTCGCATTTTGACGATACAAACTTCAGCATGAAATGCCGTTGAAAAAATAGATATTTATAACTTTTTTTAACGGTGCAATGACAAAATTCGCGCGCGCGTGGGTGTAGGGAGGCTTGTCCAATGTGCGCGACGATATAATCTCGCGGCATTGTGCGGACCTCGTTACAGTCTGCGGGACTCTTTCGAGTGCATCGGAGCTGCAACAAGAGTTGGACGGTGCAACGAGCGAGGGCCCGTTCGATCCGGAGGCTCTCATCGTTGCACTCGAGGAAGCTTTCTCGCCCGAGGTCGACGACGAATGATCGTCGACGTGCTGACCTGACGCAAGTATTATTCTATTGACGACCATCGGGTCCACACGAATTTATTAGATTTTTATTTTTTTAAAGTTCTACAAATTTTAAAAGACTCGTACGTTTCAATGAGGCCTTTTAACCAGTTTTTTTGTTGTTGTAAATTTGTATATATTTTTTTTTATTGGTTTTCGAATTGGAACGATTTTTTTCGAAATAACTACGGATTTTTTTAAATTTTCGGTTTCGAGGATGCGTAATAAATTTTATGGATCTGAACGAGGAAAAAGAAATGGACTATTAGCTTGAGAAATTCTTATAATCAAATTATCATTTCTTTGAATCTTACAACGAAAATTTTTTTTCGAGGGATGAAACCCGCGGCGACGAAAAATTTTCCGCCACTTGACTTTCGCACGATGCCCTCGACCGGAAGTGACGATTTGTCTTCGCACGCGATAAAAAAAAATAGCGCGGACTTGAATTTCTTCATACGCGCGTGACAGCGATTCAGCGATTTCACGCAATTTAAATTTAGTCGCGCTGAGTGGCATAAAAATCCGAGTGCTTCGGAGTCGATTCCGGTCATTTTCTTTTTTTCATTAATTTTTTTGAAAAAAAAAAGGGACGTTTTTTTATAATAAAGATTATGCTCATTTTTTAATTAGAATAATTATGATATTCGTTCTTTTTTCTATAATTATGAACTTTAAGTATGGGCAAAAAAAAGAGCTGTACTTTCTTATTTTTCGGCTAACCTCAAACTGTGAAGACGGTATTTTTTTTTCGTTTTTTTTTTTTAATTGCCCAAATACTTTTCTTGTGCACGAGTCGCGAGATCGTCGAAGCTACTGAAGATCGAATACTCTTCGATTAAAATTCAACTCGTCCGGCGATACGACATCCTGAGGATTTCGTACTGAGCATATGAATCGACACGGTGTGTCGCTTGAAATGTGAAATGTGACGATGATGGAAACAACGTGTCCCCGTTGGAACGAAAAGTCGCCTCGAATACGTCCGGAAATGCAGAGAGAACGAGAGGCAAATATTTATTTTTTCTCCATCGAATACAATACCTCAAAATTATCGAG
The DNA here is from genome assembly GCA_963932345.1 of Ophion ventricosus. NCBI lineage: Eukaryota > Metazoa > Arthropoda > Insecta > Hymenoptera > Ichneumonidae > Ophion > Ophion ventricosus. The sequence continues at coordinate 3,713,480 of OZ010713.1, forward strand.
CATTTACATTATAATAATGATTCTATTAATTTATTAATGCGGTGTAATTATTTTATAATGAATTATAATAGTCTATTATGGCACGAGGACGAAAAAACTTTTTCCAACGAGTGTTGCAATCACCCGAGATTAGAAAAAGTTTTTACGTCGAGTGTTGTACGAAATTTTATTTTACGCGGTGTGAAAATGGGGGTTTTTCGTACGCGACGCGTGCGTAAAACGTATCATTATCGTACCGCGTGCAATAAAAAAAATTCCGAATTATAAAAATATTATATATTTTTCATAGACGAAATGATCGGTGAATACATTGAAGTCAATTTTTTTAAACGCACAATTCGTTCCTCTTTTGTTTTTAAGTACTTTTGCAATCGAACATTTAAAAAAACGTTTACACGAACCTACACCAAGCCTTGTCTCTTTCACTTTTATCAAACTCACGAATACATACAATTGACTAAAGGAATGAAATAGAAAAAGATTTTTTTTTTTTAACGATCGTAAAGACCACGTTACTATCAGTCGTTCGAAATTCAAATATCCTTTTTAAAAAATATGCTTTTTATACGTTTTATATATACTTTATTTCCTGAGTTCCAACGGGCAGTAATGGATTTAATTCTAGACGCTTTAGAAAAAAAAATTTCATTCGTATTCCGTAATTTCTTATTGAAAAAATTGAAACATTTGCGAAGCTAATAATGTGTAAATATTAAGTAGAAACAATATAGATTAAGATTAAAATATTACAGTATCATTAAGGCGTAGCGGAATAGACATTTTCTGGGTAAATATATATTTTTTTCAATATCGGAGTTTGCATCGTTGGAATGCAACAATTTTTTTTCTTCATTTTCCATTTTATTTTTATCATTATCCAAACCATTACCATTGTCCCTTTTTTTTAAATTGATGTCTTAAATCTCTAATACACGGAGAGAATTAAAAAGTAATTTTTGTCGTGAATTTCACGGTAAAAATTACCGTGATATATTACCGAGAAAAGCATAATAATTCGTATGCGACAAGTTTTTTTTTAACTCACGTTACAGAAAATTTCAAATACGTAGCTAAAAATTTTTCTATACAAGAAGGGTAGCGCGCACGATAATTTTTACCGAGAGCACAATACATTTTCCTATAACACTCATTAAATTTTATAATAAATCTTAAAATAACTGTTACAAAGACGATACTTTTTTATAGACATTTTTGAAAGGCGTAAAATAATAAAATGCAATATTTTTTAAATTTACGTTTTGCGTATTTTGTTACGCATCAAAATTTACTAGAAAATCTGGTAAAATTTTCTATCTGAAGAAGAATTTTTATTTTATTTTCGTGAAAATCTGTGTTTTACTCAGTAATAATAAACGAAATTTCAGGGTTGTCATCTGGTTACCGTTACTGCACGGTAATTTTTAACATTTAATTCTGTCCGTGTAAGAATACGTAAAAAAGTCTGATTGACTTTCACAGTCTAAAACGGCCAAATAAAATTGGTGCAATTAAAAAAAAAAAAAAATTCGTTGCATTCTAACGATGTAAACTTCAACGTCATAAAAAAAAAGCTAATTTCCATTGACCATGTTCAGAATTAATTCCATTAGTGTGTACCCTTGCGGGGCTTTTACGTACTACCCTTCCCAATTAAAAATAAAAATGGAAGAGTAAAAAAAGCATCTCGATGGATTGTAATGAAATGTTTGCTCACTCAAATATGACCCATCAACCCAAAGGGTATTAACTATTTCACGTCCTGAGTGGCTCGTATGAAGGTGCGAAGGAAAATATGAGAGAAAGGGGTATGGGTATGTCGCGCACGTGGATCGCGATAGAGCGAATATGTTAATGCGTTTCACGCGCGCGAGGCTCGCACGGAAAATGCTTCCGATGCGCGGCAAGCGGCGGGAAAAGTTAGTGGCGAGTGTATCTTCGAGCCGAGGGACAAACGTACGACTGTGCCAAAGTGTGAAGTGGTGGGCTGCACGTTCCGTCGAATAACGCACGTTATATGCGCGCTTGTTGTTCTCGCACCGCGTTAAGTTGAATCTAATTCGAGAAGTTCGTCGACCAGTTGAACTTCACATGAACGTTCGGTGCGTGTAACGCGTTCGTAGTTGTTTTTTTTTTCCTCGTGGTCTCTTACGCAGGAAACTTTGGATTTCGTGAAAGTAAAAAACAAATGAGGTTTTTTTTCTTCAGGATTCTTCGTGTACTGGGTTTGTTTGGGAAAATGTGAAAAAAATGAGAAAATTACGAAATTGCGAACGAAAAATGGAATTTCTTTCCCAGCGAAGATGGGAAAGAAATAGAAGATAGCCGAGAATAAAAAAATGCGAAAATAAAGAGAGAAAAAATTGGAAATGGAGAGAGAGAAGAATGGGAATAAAAAAATCGAAAATAATATAAACTAATGGGAAGAAGAGATGCAAGAAAAAATCGATGAAAATAGAAATTAAAATAGGAAGAAAAAAAATCAAAATAAGAAATACGAAAATAAGAAATAGAAAATTATGGGAAACGAAAAAAAAAACAAATAATAGATAAAAACACGAATAAAAATGCGCAAAAAAGAAAAGAAAAAGATGGAAATGAGAAATACGAAAAAAATCGAAAACTATGGAAATCAAAATAGTAACAAAACAATCGATAAAAATGGGACTAAAAATGTTGAAAAAAAATAGAGAAAAAAGTAAAAGTAAAATCAAAGAAAAAAAAATCCACAAAATAATCGGAAAATAAATGAGAATCGAATGGACGAGAAAAAGGCGAATGGAAAATGCAAAAGTAAAAGGTAATAAAAAAAAAAAACAAAAAAAATCGGAAAATAAATGAGAATCGAATGGACGCGAAAAATTCAAATAGAAAGTGCAACATATGGCAATGAAAAAGTGCACGAAAAATGAGAATAAAAAAATAGAAAAAATTGGAATAAAAAATGCAAAAAAAAAAAGACAAAAATACGTTCGTTGCGTTTCAACGTCTGGCGAACTTCACCATCGTGAATTAGCGTAGTTGCATTGTGCGCTCCGTTTCCTCGTCAACTTTTTAACGCTTACGTGCGCACACCCATACGCACAGAAACCCAAGCATATTCCAAGTGTACACACCGTGAATCCTCACCCACGCATTATTTACGCGCTTGTGTGTCCGTAAATTTGCAGGCTGCAAAGTCAACGAAGAGAATACTCAAGTCTCGAGCCGCTGCACTACTGTCTGTGTGTCTGTGTGCACGATTTTGTCGACGTCATCGCGAGGGCACCGACCCTGAAAGGGAAATCCCCGGATGGAAAAAGCGAGCCTGCCTTTTTTCCTTTACGTGTACATTTGCCAAAGAGCCAAGAATTCTTCAGAAAATCTTTAATCACTGCACGATAGAGGAGTCCGCGTCAGGTCCGGAGATCTCTCATTTGATGTTTCGGAGGAAACGCGAAAAAGTTTGACGGACTACTTTATCACAGCACAGGGAGAGAGCCACAGAAATAAAGAGGGCGAGAGAGAGAGAGAGAGAGAGAGAGAGAGAGAGAAAGAGAGAGAGAGAGACTGGAAGGCTTTTCCTTTGACGAATGTGAATAAGGAATTTTTAAGAAAATGCCTAAGAAGGCCGAGCACTTCGCTGACGAATGTTAAAGGGCGCTGATTTTTTTTTCTGCAGCCACTGTGTGGCCAATACAAGTACAACTTCACGGTTTGTTTGGCTTTGTCTCCAGTAAAATTACGACTCCTATGTTCGTCCTGGGTTTGTGGCCAATAATATTACAACTTCGAAATTTGTCCGGGTTTGTAACCAATAAGAAGTACAATTGAAAAATTTGTTAGGGTTTGTAGCCAATAATATTACAACTTCGAAGTTTGTTTGGGTTTGTGGCCAATAATATTACAACTTCGAAGGTTGTTTGGGTTCGTTCGGATTGGTGGGGAATAAAAGTATAACTTCGACGCTTGTTTGGCTTTGTGGCCAATGAAAATTACATCCTCAAAGTTTGTTTGGGTTCGTTCGGATTTTTGGGCAATAAAAATACAACTTCGACGTTTGTTTGGGTTTGTGACCAATAAAATTACAACCTCGAAGTTTGTATGGATTTGTGGCTAATAAAATTACAACCTCGAAGTTTGTTTGGGTTTGTAGCCGATTGAAGTACACTTGAGAATTTCGTTTGGGTTTGTGGCCAATAAAATTACAACTTCGAAGTTTCTTTGGGTTTGTAGCCAATAATATTACAACTCGAAAGTATGTTTGGGTTTGTAGCCAATAATATTACAACTTCGATGTTTGTTTGTGTCAATTTCATTATGTAGAATGGAGGTGGTACAAGCAAAACCGATTCTCAGGTAGATAATATGTGACCCTTCAATTGGATCGACGTTCGTTCTTATATTTCAAAAGTTATTTGTGGCTTTCATATGAAAGCCACACGATCAGGCTATATCTTCAAAAAAAAAACAAAAATAACCCGCATATGGTTAGTCTTTTTTTTAAATTAGTTTTTTGTACAGCTGGGAACCGATTTTTTTCAAATATTGAAAAAAAATCTTAGCTTTGGAATCGTTGAAATACGAACCAACCTGTACATGACGTTTTTGTTTGGAAATTATTTAGACTACCCCCCCCCCCCCCCCCCTTCGTTTGATCCACAACTTATTTTGGCTAACCCTATATACAATGGATAAAGAAAGTATTTGTACACCACATGTTCTTCAAAATATCTTGTTAAATAAAATGACTTTAGCATTTTTTTTTCGAAGAAAAATATAATGTTTGAAAAAAAATAAAATGCTAAAGCATTTTTCATAGGATAATTTGAAAAACAGGTGGCGTGCAAAGACTTTTTTTAGCCACTTTATATATATATTTATATTTATTGGGTACAATAAAGTACCCGCTTTACTGTTTACTTTGTATTGTCCTTTATTCTGCACGGAAGATGAATACAAAATGTAAAAAAAAATGCTAATTTTCCAATCCGCACTTTTTCGATTGCGGAATGTTGAGTGGCGATGTATTGCACGAGGCTGTAAAAGTTTTAACCACAAAGAGCATACCGGGAGGGCGTCCGAAGAAATTTCTCTCTCTCTCTCTCTCCCTCCCTCCCTCCCGCCCTTCCTCCCTCCCTCCAGCTCTCTCCCTCTCCCTCTCTCTCCCTCTCTCTCTCTCCTGCTCTCTCGGAACTTTTGTCGCACCGTTCTTGATCTGATCGAGACGAAACTGAGGCACGAGAGATTCGCGTGACTGCTATTTAGGGAAACGACGGAGATCTCTGTCGTGTGCGCGCGGCTATCTCCACTGCTGTTCACTCTCACGCGTTGTCGACATAAAGAGTGTGTGTGCGAGAGAGAGAGAGAGAGAGAGAGAGAGAGAGAGAGAGAGAGAGAGAGAGAGAGAGAGAGAGAGGAGAGAGTGTCTTACAACGAAGCCAAGACCTACGGGACGATGGACCTCCTCTCGTCGTGGACCATGGCCAATTGGGGCCAAAATTATTTTGGTACCTCTGAGAAAGATGCGAAGCCATTAAAGATTACGTTATCTGACCACCTGTCGCACATTCCCGACGTAATAAAAATAATTAAAAATAATTAATAATAATAACAACAGATAATTAAGAATAAAATTGAAGTGGACAATATCGTCACTTTCCGAAATCCTCCCGTTTCAACACGAGCTTTTCATGGTTAATAACCATTGACGAAGAACAGAAACAAGTCTTACTCCAAGGATCATCGGCAAAGACTTTCAAACCCGAGTAAAACTATCGTTGTACAAAATTTGTCGAAGACTTCAAATTGAAAATAAGACCTACAATACATAATAATACATAACACATATCGTCTAATTGGTGTTTTTTTTACAAATGATTATAATAAATTATTCAGAAAATGTAACACTTTGCTGTTTATTCGGTTTTTATGCTGCAAGGAATTTATGGTGCATGCGAGATTTATTATTTAGCGGAAATTCTGAAGTTCGAAAACCTTGAGCGACCACCATCTATTGGCCGGCTTTCGCGAGGTTAATTTCAATATTATAAAGCGTAAATTTCAGGGGTAAGAAGTGGACGAAAAACAAAAAAAAAAATCGATTCTTTAATGAAAATTTGAATTTTTGGGTCGCTTGAACGACCTCTAAATATTTTTGGCCGCTCGCAGCTTATGATGCTCAAGTTTGCATCGTTGCAACGCAACGAAAAATAATTCTTTTTAATTGTTCAAATGTTTTTGTTGGTTGCGACAATCACTTAAACTTTTTGGCGTATTCCTATTGAAGATTTACGATCCCAGTTTTCAAAAGAAGAAGGCTTTGGATAAGCATAAGAACCAAAAAATGGAAAATAAACAAATAAATCGTTGCGTTCCAACGGTGCACACTTCAACATCATCGCAGCTTCCGCGACAATTTTTTATTTTTTTAAGAAGATATTTAGATGGTGAGAAAAAGAAAAAAAATAGAGCTCAAATTTGTGCCACCCTAATAAATATAATATATATATATATATATATATATATATGAGGCATTCCACGCCATTTCACCTAGCCCGTGACCCCGACCATTATTTATTTTCCTGATTTTTTTTTGTAAAATCGTACCCCATAAAAGGAATTTCTTCACCAATTTTTAGATTTTTATCTCTTCTCTTTTAGGAGTTATAATTTTACAAAAAATGTCGATGTCGGAAGTTTTGGAAACGTTTAAACGCTGATAACTCCTGTACTAATTGAGATATCGACAAATGTCAATATATAATTTTTTTTCATTTTGAAGCATACTTTCATTTAAAAATATTTTAAAAATTCTCATTTATACTGGACGACGTATTTTTTGCTTCGAAAGTGAAAACTATTTTTTTTTAAATATGATTGCAATTTTTCATTTTTTCAAAAAATTCTCTAAAATAGAGTGACCCATTCTATGATTTTTAAGACTAATCTCATCATGGGCCCATTTTACCTTCTATTTTTTTGCGAATTAATCATATTTTTGTAAGAAGATTTTTATCATTTTAATCTCCAATGATGCTAATGATGATACGGTTAATTTTTTATTTGTGCTGAAATTAACGAAAAAGAAGATGTTTTGTGCAAAATTAATGTTTTTTTTCTATGCTATATATATATATATATTGGGAGTACAAATTAATTCGGTCCGTTTTCAAGAGATGACTCTGGCTGTTATGAATGTTTCATAATGACAGCTTATTTCGGTGGTTTCAGAGAGGTTAGACATCTGCCAATAACATTCAGTTTATATCGCTTTGAGTTCCATTGAAAACCTTGTTTTTTACTGTGTTAAATATGTCAAATTTTGTGTTAACTAAGCAACATTTGCGGGAAGTTTTACTTTTCTGCTTTAATTGGAAGAAAAGTGCAGCTGAAGCGCATCGAATGCTTGTTGAAGTTTATGGTGATGATGCTCCAACTGATAAATCATGTAGGGAATGGTTTCGACGCTTTGAGAACGGTGATTTCAGCGTTGAAGACAAGCCTCGCCCTGGACAGCCAAAAAAAATTCGAAGACAATGAATTGGAGGCATTACTGGATGGATTCCATTACGGGCGATTGGCATAGACTACAATTGATTCGTTTGAGCCGTGCATTACGAGAAAAAACGGCCGGAATACGAGCAAACACATGACAAAGTTATTCTTCTGCATGACAACGCTCGGCCTCATGTCGCAAAAGTCGTAAAAAAAATATTTGGAAACGCTCAAACGGGATATTTTACCGCACCCGCCGTATTCTCCGGACATTGCTCCTTCTGATTCCTGGTTGTTCCGACGGATGCAGCAGGATTTAGCAGGTCACTTCTTTCCCAGAAATCGAAAATTGGCTCAAAACTTGGATCGCCTCAAAAGACGAGACTTTTTTTTCGAGATGGAATTCGAAAATTGCCCGAGAGGTGGGAAAAAGTAGTAGCCAGCGATGGACAATACTTTGATTAATCTATTCATACCTTTTATTTTGAAATAAATGGATTTTTTACCACAAAAAAATGGACCGAATTAATTTGTACTCCCAATATATATATAGATATGATTATCATTAATAAATAACGCATACACAATAACGCACACATTACTCTCGTCAATAATTTCGCGACTGCACTTAATTAATATATTCACGTGAGAGCATTTGCCAAATCGATACTTAAGGTCGTCGATGCATAATCGTCTTTACCTTCTTCGAGGGCTTGGACAAGATCAAGGTCGACGTCATGACTTCCACTTTGTTGGGGAAGGGGGGGAGGGGGGAGGAGAAGCAAAAGCCAAAAGGTGGTAGACGTAAGATCTCGTATAAGAGCGCGCAATGCGCGAAACGAGTTTCTTCTTTCCCGTGCGGCTCGTCACGTCGACGCGAAATAATTTGAACGGCGATAAAAATTGTTGACGTGTAATTAAACGCGGCACTTCGTAACGCAATTATGGGGAGATGTGAGGTACGGTGCTCACGCGTTGATCTCACCGAGGTGACTGACGAAAAGTCGGGGCACGGTCAACCGTGAAAATTGACCGATATACCGTAAGGGCGATTGTGTTATTGGCCCTTGGAAAATGGTCAACGAGGGTACCGAAGGGGATGAGCGAAGATGGAGGGAGGAAAAGCGCAGGTGGGGAGTTCTAAATTTGGCCAATCGTAATCGCACGAAGTCCAAGGGCTCGTCACTTTTTTCTTTTTGCACAGGACTACGAATTCTTTGTGTCTAGGCGACAAGTAATTTTTTTATTTATTTTAAAGCGATGTTAATTTATGCGAAGCACTATAAAAAAAATTCGTTCACAGCTTGGAGATGAGTTTCGAGAAATTGTACTCGATTGTTCGTTCATTCGTGAATGATTTGTGACAATGACGGAGCGGAGTGAATGATTTTTTTTTTTTAATTCGGGATCTTTCGAACACCGAATAAATTTCATTTTCAGGTACATTCAATTTTTATTTATAATTTGATTTTTTAAATTAAACTATTTTAATGTTTGTAAATATTATGGAATTTTTTGTTTCGAGAATATTAAGAAATTGTAATAAAAAAAAAAAAAAAAAGAATCAACAAAGTTTACGACAACTAATTGAGGAGAGAATTAGACAAAAAGGAAGAAAAACAGCTCGAAGCTGGAGGAATTTATTTCGTGTTTGATTACTTCCAATTATTTTGCATGACTTTTCGTACAGATTTGTAAATTCTTTAAAGAAAAAAAAAAATAGAAGCGGTACAAAAGTGGCAAGTATTTATTTACTTGTTTTTTAAAAAATACTTTAGTAAAAACTTAGTAACAATATTTTAGATTTGGCCGATTTTTTTTCATTTTCGGTACAAAAAAACATTTTTATTTACGATTTTTTTTCAAAAGTATTTTGAAAAAAAATCACGTATTGCTTTCTCTTACATAATTTTCTTTTTCTTATAAAATAATAACAAATAGAAAATAAAAATTAAAAAGAACAGACGAAAGGGAGAAAGACGAGGATCGGTTAGCTCGATTTTTTTTTGTTCCTATACAAAAGACCAAAATTTTTATTTACGTAATAATTTCACAAGTATTTTCGTTTTATTCGTTGCCGCGTTTTTTTTTCTCATCAATTTTTCTTTTTTTAATAAAAAAAAAATACAGAGATGATGGAGGGACGGGGGGTGGGGGTTGAAATTGGAATGTAGCGAGTTAGGAAAGAACCGGTGAGATAACGAAGCACGACATCCGGTGGAGCGATGCACCGGGAGCCTAGACAGTGACTGAAGTGACTCGTGGGGGTTGCTTCTCACATCCGCCTCACAGGAGTAGGGGTGGTTTCGTGGGTGGCTGCGTGTTCGACGCCACTCCACGACGGCGAAGGTGGACGGACGCGACGGGGGGAAGGAGGAGGGTTACGTTGGACTGGCGCCGTCGGATATCGACCCATTACGCATCCCCTCGCGGGCACGCCGCGAACTCTTCGAGACCCTGCAACCTTCCCTCTATAATATTTATCCCGTTTTTCCAACTTTCCGAAGAGCTTTTTCCTCCTCCGCGACACCAGAAGCGTTCGAAATTTAAAAAAAAAATCGTCTTGCGAGGACGAGGACGAAACATGTATGGACGTTTCTTGGAGTCTCGACGAGACCGTAAGATGGCGGCACTTTATGGTAAAATGGCGAGACAGCGACAACGAAATGGCGGTTGCTGAGATACAGGGTGTCTCATTTATTTCGAGGCATCGAAATAACTCAAGAACAACGAGGGGCGGCGAAAAATCTCGAGACACGTGTCGAGTAGATTCAAACGAGAAGCAAAATGGCAATTTTTTAAAAATTTGACGTTTTCACGGTGATTTCAAGGTCAACTTTATGAAAAATGGAAATCGTTGTTTTTTTTTACAGCGGTATCTTATTCTATATAAAATAAAACGGTTTTACCCGAAACATTTTTCAACCTGACTATTATTTCCGGACATTCTTTCAACTTTAAAAAAAAAATATATATATTAATATAAAATATTAATTGATATTATACAGGTATATTATGTAATGTGCAATAGAAATTTAATATATATGTACCAATTATTTATAAACAATATACTGCAAAACTTAGCATCGCCAGAAAAAAGTACAATGAAAAAACAAAACAAAAACACGATTTGGACTGACTAAACCTAGCATTGGGAGATGTCAACGAATGGGTTATGGAGGAAATGCAAAAAAAAATAAGTAAAGGTAAAATAGCATAAATAAAAATAAAATAAATAAAAAATTAAATATCAGTTTATTTTAAGAATTATTTATTCCATTGACCTAACGAATACTCACGGAGAGAATTAAATGTTGAAAATTACCGTGCAGTAACGGTAACCAGATGACAACCCTGAAACTTCGCTTATTATTACTGAGTAAAACACACATTTTCACGAAAATAAAATAAAATATCTTCTTCAGATAGAAAATTTTACCAAATTTTCTAGTAAATTTTGATGTGTAACAAAATACGCAAAAATTGAATTTAAAAAAGATATAATATCAGCGAAATTTTACTGTGCATTTTATTATTTTATGCCTTTCAAAAATGTCTATAAAAAGTGTCGTCTTTATAACAGTTATTTTAAGATTTATTATAAAATTTAATGAGTGTTATAGGAAAATGTATTGTGCTCTCGGTAAAAATTATCGTGCGCGCTACCCTTCTTGTATAGTAAAATTTTAGCTACGTATTTGAAATTTTCTGTAACGTGAGTTAAAAAAAACTTGTCGCATACGAATTATTATGCTTTTCTCACTTGTTACCACATTGAAATATATCACGGTAATTTTTACCGTGAAATTCACGACAAAAATTACTTTTTAATTCTCTCCGTGCTCAAATATTTCAGTGCAATGAAAAAAAAAAAAGAAAAACAAGATTTGGACTGACTAAACCTAGCATTAGGAGATGTCAACGAGTAGGTTATGGAGGAAATTTAAAAAATAAGTAAAAGTCAAATAGCATAAATAAAAAGAAATAAAAAATTAAATATCAGTTTATTTTGAGAATTATTTATTCCTACGACCTACCGAATAATCAAATATTTCAGTGCTTCATCTTAATATTTTTTTGACCATCTGTAAATGAACAATTTCGTCGATCCACGTGATTTTTCTTCTCTGAGTAAATGCATACACTCCTAAATGCAACTTTCCGTTGCTACACGAAACGATATTGGAAAGTATGACAGAAAATTAGAGCTCTTCAAATATTTACACCAAGCCTTACGACCTCCTCCGCGAACAGACCTTGCAACTTTTCTCTCTGAGGATAAAATGAACTCGCATCATAAGAAGAATTTTCCTTGGATGAAATATCCTTTCATCAAGGAGTACTGCACTATTTCATTAGTAACATTCAATTGTTATTTATATTTTGATTTTTCGGAAAGAATTTTTTTAAATTAAAGCATTTTAATATTTATTATTATTAAATAAATTCTATGTTTAGAAATATTGAAGAATTTTAATATTTAGAAATATTTATAAAATTTAACGTTTAGAAATGAAAGAATTTCAATGTTTAGAGATATTAATAGTACATCATGACACGAGGACAAAAAAAAAACTTTTTCTAACGAGTGTGAGATAAATGTTTTTTTTGTCGAGTATTATACGAAATTTTATTGTACGCGGTATGAAAATGGAGGTTTTACGCACGCGAAGCGTACGTAAAACGTCCATTATCGTACCGAGTGGAATAAAGAATTTTAATGTTTAGAAATATCAAAGAATTTTAATGTTTGGAAATCTTGAAGAATTAATTTCGGGAATATCAGTAAAAAAAAAAAGAATCAATGAAATCTGCGAGAATTAATTGAGAAAAAAAATCGCCAAAAAGGAAGGAAAATTGTCCGGGCTCAACGAAATTATTCCAAGTTTCGAAAAAGGTTTTTTTTTCCTCGAAGGAAATTCGCAATCTTTTTCGAACGATACCGAGAAACAGTTTTGGGTAATAAAACGAAAAATGAGGCTATTGCAATGTGTGTAACGACGAGGCTGCTTGCCCACTGCACTTTACAAGTAAGTACGTAAATTGCAGCAAAGGTTGCGGATCGATTTCGGGCTGGTCTCGTGTCACGGGTAATAATTGAGTAGCAGGTAAATATTGACCGGTTTCCCGCACCTTGAGCGATTTTCCATTGTTGAAGTATAAAGGTGACACTAGGACGAGTCACGTAGGACATGAATCTTCCTGGAAGATCCATGAGACATTTACCTGCACAAATCCCGACACCCCGCCCCCCTCTTCCTTCCTTCTACCTGACCACGTACTCAATCAGCATTTAATTTCCCAAATTTTACCTGCAAACCGCCGGTTCGAAAATCACCGAAAAATTCCCCAAAAGGCTAAGATCGTGAGCTTGTATCATAATATTAACCCTAGAGCTCATGACTAATTCTTTTTTACCTCTAAACGGACGACTGGGGTCTATATGCACTCCAAGCTTTTCTTGGTCATAAAACCGCTCCTACGGGAATAAATGGACTTTATCATACATGAGTTTCGACGTTTTTTTTATCATTAGGAAGAGAATGGTATGCGAGACATCTGATTTAATTGACATTTCATTATTCCAAAATCCATTTGAAAACATGAGACTGAAGTTTGCATCGTCGGAACGCAACGAAAGTGATTATTTTTTAATTGCTCGAATTTCTCGTAGCTAATATTTGTCACGAAAATCCATCAATCATTTTTTAAATCGTATATTTAGAGATCTATAATTTTTATCTGCAAGTAAATCATTTGTAATATAATTTAAACGACGAAATAAAAATATGAAAAAAGAATTTTTGTTGGATTCCAACACGATGCAACCTTCAAAACCATTTAAAGACTAAAAACGAAAAAAAAAATGAGCGAAAACCTCATTTTTTAAATAAAATTTAGGTGCGAACGGACCCTAGTCATAAGTTGTAGAATAGCAAGCTGCATTTTGTAAAATCTTTTTTTTTTTTTGCTGTATCTGGTATCAAACATCACAACACTCATACAGATTAAAAATATGTTTGTTTTTTTTCATATTCATAAAACGTTTACAATAATGCGGTGAAAAAAAAATTAAATAGGATCTGTTTAAATCAAAGAGATTTTTTCCTTGTCTCACATCCTACTACGACCCTATTTGTTTCAAATATTTTTTTAAATTTGTTCAAGCTATTCTTTTTAAATATTAAATATATTCAAACTAAATAAAGATTAAATGAAAATTAAATAAAGAGAAAAAACGACACATCGCACGAATACGAGAAAGGAATAGAGGTTCATGACATAAAAGTGCGCTGAAAAAAAGTTAAATTGTTTCTTTTTTTTCACGAAGCTGTTATTTGAAGAAAAAAAAGGCATCGTCGTGCCTTTTATTAACAGGCGTGACTATTTACGTATAGAAAGACTAACCCTTTTTCTCAACTGCAGAATGTTACAACAGTCTTCTAATGAAAACAAAGCCATGAGATTTTTGAGAAACTGAATCGTGGACCATTTTTCCGTCTGTCTCTTTTGTCTTATACTACCAGATGAAACCAAATCACAGATTTATTGGGAATAAATAAAATATTTATTTATTAGACGCTATTAAATAGATCTTGATTTGAATAAATAAATATATTTAAAATGATTTTTATAATGGAATGCAATAGGAAAAATTTGATTTCACGAAAAATGGAGTTTAATTTAAAAAAATCAAACACACGCATCTAGTTAATATCGAAAGAATTTTTCTTCCAGGATGGTCGCCAATAAAGGGCGTTTTCCGTGCACCCTTGTAAACAAACGTACAAAAGTACATTATTTTTTTTCCTGCATATTTTTGAAGTATCGATAAACAGATGTACGAAATTTCAGAAAAACAACGGGAACAGTTTAACAGTTATTGCAACCTAAAAATCACCCCCAAAATAGCGCTCTAGACAACAATACTGCTTTAAAATTCAATAACCGAGATACAAGCGAGTCATGGCTGAATCGCCAGCTACGAGTGTGCATGTAGAATCGATCCAAGCAATGCATTCCCAGAGAATTCATCATTTTGCTCTAAAAGGACGATCGAGAAATTTCTCGGACAAAGTGGTACGAGGACGACGACTTCCTGATGGTTTCCGCGTGTCTCGTGCCTTGGAAAATGCTCACAACGATATATATATAAGTGTAGGACTGAAGAGTGAGAATCTCATGGATCGTTTTTATTAAATCAAATGTATTTCGAATAGACAAAATCGTCAATAAATGCTAATTGATCGCAAATGATATCATTAGCGATATAATAAATTATTTTTTACATTAGCGATTTTTTTTCGTTATTTTTTTGTAGTATGTACTATCAGAAATATGTATACCAAAAATTATTTTATAATTTACATAAATGACAGATCTACAGCACTTTTAGTAGGAGGGCGTAGAGCGGCAGCCCTTGTCGGCCGCATTTCATAGAGCGTTTTTGGCGAAACCACTTTTTTCGAACCGGCGCGGACGACAACTCGAGCAGTAATAGTCGGATATGTAACATTTTTGCACGAATTTTTTTGTAATTATAATAGCTATCGTTGAGCGTGGCCGTTCTTTTTTTTTATTACTATTTCTTACAGCATCGTGAATGAAAATATTTTAGATGAAAATAATACTTTTTATTTCGAAACGTGGCCATATTTCGAAGAATAAAGAAAATCAAGAACGGCTACGCTTAACAATAGCGACATTAATGCAGATTATGGGCAATTATTTTTTTCTTGTTTCAGACAAATCAAACCAGAGATTTCAATCCCAGCAGGATGAGGGAAATTTCCGATAGGCGTTCACTCTGCCATTTATTGTACTTCAACTATTGTTGTTTTTTTTTTTTCAATAAAAATTTATTGAATCTACGGATTGGGATTTTTAAAAAATTGATTTTTTTTTGTTAAAAATGTACCTTAGTACCTATAAAATTATATTTCAAAAGATCATGGGTGTGAAAAATCTCTAAGTACTCGATGTTCGAATTCTAGCGCAACCCCTCTTCATTCATGTCGTGACTTTCTACCAACTTTAAACGCGTTTAACCCAAAACTACATTTTTCTAGTCGGCCGGACTCATAACTCAAACGAATTTCAACCGATTCACTTGAAATTTTAACTGTATATTTAGAATTACATTTTCTGAGGCACTACGTACGATTTTTTTATTATTATATCGCATAGTTCCTTTTTTTATAAACAATTTTCTGACGATTTTCTCGTGGTATTTTATACTTTTTGTTTTACAAATGCGCCATTTTGACAAAAAACAATATATCAAAAAAATCCTACGTACTTCTATAGCTATTCTTATATATAATCGAAAAAACTTTAGTGTCTCATCATAACTCAAAAATTATAGGAGATGTTGGTCCGGCCGTTGAGACCTTCCAGAAATAAAAGCGTCATCGGAAAAATGCTGCACAGTCGCCATTTTGACATGTATCGCTGTGAAAAAATAATTTTGTATAGTCAATTACGTGTATAATAAAACCCCTATTTTGTATTTCCGATTCTTTTTATGGTTTCGCTGAAAAAAAATCACAAAATATGCTCTTTTTTTGGCCTCTACTGTGGCCTAGGGCCTTAACTGAGCCAAAAAAAAAATCCATTAAGTGAATTTTAAAAATTCATGAAAAAAGCTCATTTTTCTGACCGTCACAGTGGGGTACCGCCTTAAGGGTAAAAACTACCCATTGTGCAGTAGAAGGGTTAATCTTCTCCCTTTTTTCGTCGCTCTCTCACATCCGTCTTCAATCACGTCTCTCCCCGAAAGCCTCGTCTCTTCCCTCGGCTCCTTTTTTCCAAATTTTTTCAAAGAAACTTCCCTTTGACGACCAATGTCCGACACTCTCAAACTTTACACTCTAGCCTCTTTCAAACTGAACCCCAATATTTCTCTTTCCCTTCTACCTCTTTTGTTTCATTTTTATTTTATATTTTAGATCCCACATACGATTCTTCCTTCGCACGAGATCTTGACGCTCGTTTGAACAATTCATAAATACGAGAGAACTGAGTAAAACCGAGAATCTTCAGCGAGCTGACACTAAGGGGCAAGTTTCATAAGCGAGCTGCTTTGATACGTATTCATGAAGAAGAACAGTGCCAAGATCCCTATGAAAGACTTTTAGTTGTCTTCGGGGACCTTTATACTTTGGCCCTTCGTATACTCGTTGCTTGAGCTCGCATCTTCGTCGAGGATAATATTCTTTGCCCTCCCTTCCCCCTCGCCCTGACAGCCCATTTTTGTTGCACTTAGCAGGAAGCTTACTTAAAGATAAGATAGCTGGGAATTCTGGGAGCAAAAAAAAATAATAATGAAAAGGCGACGAAGTGAATTTCTCGCTTCATCGCGAAACTCTTCTACTTGATGGAGGTGAAACGTCGCTTATCTCCTTCTCCTGTGTGTGTGTGTGTGTGTGTAATATTAAAAATTACAAGGCTTTAGCAATATATATATATATAATGAAAATATTGATATATATTAAATTTAATATATATTTGATCACAATATATAGAAAATGCTTTATCATTATTGATTGACATTATTATCCTCTATATACTTTATTATTACCAGCACTCTATACATGCAATATTAATAATAATAAAACTTTATGAATCTATCGTAATTACCTATGCAAATATATATATTATAAAAATTACGTTCTATATATTACGTATGTATAGATGTAATAAAACTGTGAGCTCTGCGTGTCTGTGTATTGAAAGTATCTGCAAAAGAATTAATTGGGATTGACCCAATGTACCCAATGTATCCCAACCCGACTAGAAATTGACGTTGGGTTTTTGTACAGTTCATTGCTGGGTCAACCCAATTCCTTGTTGGGTCATTATCGGGCTTCCCTATCAGGTTCTTATAGGGTGTGTAACGATCTTCTAGGGTTTTCTTTGGGTTCTGTCAGGTTTTGCCTCGGGTAAGCCCAATTTTTTTTTTGTTTCTTATCGGGCTACCCTAACCGGTCCTACCATTAACCCACTGAAATCAGTAGCGGTGCATGGATTTGGGTTGGAAATTTTTTAGAACGTTATCAAAATTTGTTGCATGTAAAGTCGTGTTCACGCACTTTATAAGATTTTCTCTGATGCCAAAATATACAAATTCACCCCTTCCGTCGACGCCGAGTTGTTCGATGACGCGGTTCGTTTTATTCGTACCTAGAAATGTTTTTACACTCTTCGGTAAATTCGGATAGTCCTGTTTTCTTAAAATATTGAGCAACAGTTGTAAGCGCGAGTGGGGGATTGCTGGGGTTCGCAGAGCCCATTTTTTGATATTTTCGAGTGTGTCGAATTCTCCATTTTCACTCGCTGCTTCTTCATCGTTATCATCTTCGTGATGCCCAACATTATCATCGTCGAAAAACTTATCTTCATCACTGTTTTCCACTACTACACGATTAAATTCCTCTCTTGGCTGTTCTTCGGTTTGTTCATTGTCACTGTGCCTAACCTCAAAATCATTGTCACGGTGCCTAGCCCCAAAATCTTCCGGTCTTTCATCATTCGACTGTTCTTCAGTCTCCCAATTAGACGTTTCAATTGATAAGCGATTGTTTTTTGCTGATAAACCGCGGAGGGCACGATGTTTTCTTACTCGTAATCGAGTTAATTCTTTGCTTTGCCTGGCTCTCAACATTTTATGCGTACACCGATTCTCTTTCTTCCTCTATATATATGCCGTTTCAAGTTTTCATCCCCACCTCCTCCAATCCACAGATAGGTAAGATTAAATTTTAAGGTATTGTTTACTTTTAAAACAAAATACCGCACGACAAAATAAAATGAAAAAAAATCCGAATAAAAAAATAAGAAAAGTTCTACAATGAAAAAAAAAATCTCATAAGATCCACTTATTATTGCAGTATCTATCAAAAATGTATTTGTATATCTATTTATTATTGCGAAGTATAAGGTTTATATGTTCACCTATGACTCATGTGGTTACCCGTAAATAAACATTGTTGGAACCTTACATCATTACCTTGTCCAAACCCCAGATGGGATAACCCTGTTAAAACGTTATAAGGACGTTATCGGTACTTCCCATCGCAGGGTTATCCCAATACTATCTTTATCAGGACTTTGAGAGGCATTCCCTATTTAGGGTTCACCTGAAAAGGTCCTTATGCCGTATAGGGTTGTCCCGATGAAAATTTCTAGTCGGGAATTAATTGGGATACATTGGGAACATTTTTGGATGGATGGAGTTTTCATATCTGGATGGAGTTTTCATAAAAACAGACGACTTAACTTGAAGTAAATTTAGTTTTTATTTCGTGGCAATCGACTCGCTCAATCGATATGTGAATCTAGAGTTTTCAAAAATTCTCACCCACAAAGCGCAGGGCCAGACGCTGCGCGCAGCGGGCGTGTAGCTTAGTGTCAGCTGTTTTTCGCACGGCTAGCAAGGATATTCGATTCTGAAACGATCTTCAGGAGAATCGATTTTCTCGATGTGAAAAATCGATCTTCAGGAGAATCGATTTTTTCGATGAGAAAAATCGATCTTTAGGAGAATCGATTTTCTCGATGAGAAAAATCGATCTTTAGGAGAATCGATTTTCTCGATGAGAAAAATCGATCTTCAGGAGAATCGATTTTTTCAACGAGAAAAATCGATCTTCAGGAGAATCGATTTTCTCGATGAGAAAAATCGATGTTCAGGAGAATCGATTTTCTCGATGAGAAAAATCGATCTTCAGAAGAATCGATTTTCTCGATGAGAAAAATCGATCTTCAGAAGAATCGATTTTCTGGCGTCCGATTTTTTGGGAACCGATTTTTCTAGGCCAGAATCAATTCTTCGTCCGGTTAGTAAGTGCGTTGTATTATAAGGCCACATTAATGATTTCTGAAAATTCCACCATCGAGTCGGTACGGGGAAAAAAGCACAAAAAAGATGCTTATTTCCCAAAGCACGAATACAAGTGAGGGAAAGAGTGGCGGTATAAAAGTACAGAGAGCAGCGGTGCGAAAACAAGGTTGAAGATTTTAAAGGAGGTGCACTTGGCATAAAAGTGCACGAGTTAGTGACTGCCGAGGCGAAAGAGACGGCGAACTTCAAGAGCGTAGAAGTCTCCGATCGAGAATAACGCACGTTGAATAAAAAATTGAAGAAAAAAGGGCGAAGAAATGACGCTGGGAGAATGGGAATCTTCTTTTTTTTTATTTCAACGTGGCACGAGAAGGGTCGCATTTTCAACATTTTCAAAGACTGCTTATTATTATAAGATTATGTTTATCATTTTTTTGTTTTTATTACCTTTTTTAATTATGATCATTTTTACCATAATTATAATAATTTTAAATATTATTTTTATCACTTTTCATTAATTATAATAGTTTTTGCAATAATTATAATTGTACTGATTACAAATATTATTTTTATTTTAATATTTAAATAATTAATTATTATTAATTCATTATTTGTATTATTTATTAATCATGTATTATTAATTATTGTTCATTAATATTTAAAGAATGATTGTAATCTATTGATTTTTATCTATTAATGACTTATATAATATTATTTTATGATTGTGTGTGTGTCAATATATTTTTATATATTTTTTTTCAATGATAATAACAAAAACAATAATAAGAATCGCAATCATTATTATTGTCATTGTGGAAAACGAAAAATATTTGTGCCCTCACCCGGCGGGGGATTAGAGCATAACGATACATTTCTAAAATATTAAAAAGTTTGTTTTTCAATATTTCCAGCGAACTGTCGATTGATAAAGTTAAAAATTGATTAAAAAAAAGAGTGCCAACAAGTTTATATATGTACAGCTAAACAGGACTCGTCTAAAACCGATTTAGTTTCGATTCGACTTTATGATCGTGCGAGTTTGCAATTGTTCGCGGAGCACGTGTGTATGTGCAGCAGCTAGTGTCGACGCTCGATTACACGCGAATATATGCGTATTGTCGGGGATTACGTGCGAATAAAATCGTTGATTCGCATCGATGAAACGCGAATTGACGCGGAGTCTCTTGTCGCGCGGGGGCCTGGCGTTCTAACAATACCCCGGGGTCTTACAAGCTTGAATTTATTACGAAGCGACTGGAACATCGGTGTATATAGTTTATATACTGAGATGATATTCGTTAAGGCTCGTTACCGTTGGTCACAAAGGTCAACTATTTACTCCCACCCTTCGCTCGAATATTCACGAACGAGAATGCTCGGACATGCATATAACCCGATCTATTCGCAAATGTACTAAAAAAACACGTAATGCATCGCGAATGTAGAGAAGCGAGTAATCACGGGAGAGAGAGAAAGAGAGAAGAATCGCGTAATATTTTCCGACTATATACATGCTGTTCCAAATGTTACACCGAAACATTTGCAGAGAAGATAGATCGCGAAATTCTGAAGAGAAAAGTCCTTAATCATTTTTCAATCGGACGCATCGTTGTTGAGATATTAAATAATTAACGGCGACCAATCAGGCGCGCCGTAAGCCCAGAATGGGCGGGGTCAGCACTCTCACTGGACGCTTGCCACTACTGGGTCGGTACTCTGCGCCTCGTCGACGCACAGGATTGGCCATCACCGATCAATTGATATCTCGGGAGCAGTGTATCGAAGTGAAAAATGAAAAAAGACTTTTCTCTTCAGAATTTGATGATCTAGCTGATTTGTGCGTGCTTGAGTTTACTTTTGCGACGCACTGCTTATCGACGTATATACGATGCAAATACGCGTGAATATGATCGGGGACTTCTCTAAAGATCGTGGCGACGAGTAAGTTTCTTTCGTCGCTGCTAAATCAGGTCCACAGTCGTCGTTTTATTGGCAACTGGGCGTGCATTATCGACAACTACGTCGCATCAATCTACTTCTACATTGACAACGATTTGAATTTATCGGAGAGCATTAGCCCCGATTTTCATGCTCTTATCACGACCTACGATAGTTAACTCGTTACACTTGATCTGGGGCAAGCTATATTTTTTGCCACATCGACGAGGGACGTTTTTTTTTCCAGCAAACAAGGATCTCACGCGTAACACTTACATACGATTATTTATATCTCATATTCAACAACAGGGGGACATTTATTCGTTTCACTTATATGGGTAGAACTTTTGCCTCGTGGGAGAAAATGGAGCGAAGCTGAAAGTGACCTTCGTTCTAGCACTGATCAAGTTGAAAGCTGATCCCAATATCATCGAATTATAAACCCATTCAGCTGTCTCGTTTCTCGCACTCACCCAAACACTGTGCCGAAAAAAAAAAAAAAAAAATTGATCTTCCCTGCAAATGTGAGAAACAAAATCGTCCTCCTGGCTCTGCCCGTGCAGAAATTTCTTAGGGATACCTAATTTCCGATCAGACCCCGCTCGGTATATGACATGGATTCCCTAGAAGAGGTATCCTCGTCAGAATTCAGATGGCGCCTAGTACGTAGCACAACGCGTTGACGTGGTGGCAAGAATTTGAAATACGTATTAAATACATTTTTCTTTAGCAAATTAAATACGTATTTTCTTAGTTCGAACGATCTCCATTTAATTTAAATATAATTACTTGGAATGAATAACCTATATCACTTTTTCCCAGGAAATATAAGTCTTTCAAAGTCTATATGTTTATTAAATGTAATGAATTTCTTCGAAATTCTGTTATAAAAATATATAAGTTTTGAAAGTTATACTGTAGCACCAATTTTTACCTAATCTTTTTCAGATCTTTGAATAAATCATTTCCTGGTGATTTTACATTCATCCCTGGGATCCGATTCGATATCGAACTAGATCTTCTTCTAGAAGTTCGGGATTCTAGCCTGGATCATATGCAAAGTTTCTATATGGATCCTGGCTAGAATCCGATTTGAAAGAGTTAGATTTCGCTCCCGGATCCGATCCCATATCCGACTGGATCTCAATTGAGAAACCAGGATCCTAGTCCGAATCGAACTGTATCCATGGCAATATTTCTGCACGGGCACTGTGTGATATTTGCTAAGAAACGCGTAGTTCTCAAAACGACTAACATGCTTGCTCCAGCTGCAAATTATTTGTGTCTTCGCTATAAGTAAACATTACGATCATTTTTTTTTCTCGAAAAGTCACTTTTTAGAAGGTTTCACCTGAACAAAATCTAACGTACACTATTCCAGGTATGTAAATATGAAACCGGAATTCTTGTATAGAAAATACACGTTTATTGTATGAAAATGATGAAAAATATTTCATTCGAAGTATTGTCCATTGCTAGCTATACATTTGTCCCACCTGTCTGGCAATTTGTGGATGCCACGCCAAAAAAGCTGTTGCTCTTTTGAGGCAAACCAGTCATCGAGCCATTTTCGTACATTTTCGTAAGAAGTGAAGCGCTGCTCAGCAAGTGCGTGTCCCATCGATGCAAGTAAGTGGTAATCAGATGGAGAAAAGTCTAGTGACTAAGCCGTGTGCAAAAGTATTTCCCAACCAAACGCTTCAATCGTTTCCTTGACCAGTTTTGCTGTGTGTGATGGTGCATTATCATGAAGTAAAATCACTTTGTGTTGCCGTCTTTTTTAATATTCTGGTCGTTTTTCACGCAAACCTTGATTAAACTCGATCATTTGTTGTCGGTAGCGTTCAGTGTTAACAGTTTCATTGCCATCCTCATCCATAAATGCTTGCTATTCGCTGTCTTCAAACTTTTTCGGTGGCCTCCCACGTTCTTCGTTTCTTACGTCAAAATCGCCACTTTTGAATTTTTAAACCACTCAAAGCACTGTGATTTACCAAGAGCATGCTCACCGTAAGCTTCGACAAACATTCGATGCGATTCTACAGCAGTTTTATTCAAATGGTAACAGAAAATTAATGCTGTCCGCAAATCGTAATTTCCAGGCACAAAATTCGACATGTTCAACGGTATAACAAACTATGTTGGGGTATGAAACGCATATTGTTGTGAGTTAAAAATCTTTGTCAGATGTCAACAAAGCAAATGACGCCAATGAGGCGACTTGACGGTAACTACATTGACAGCTAGGGCCATATATAGGCAAATTCTGGTTTCATATTTACAGACCTGGTACACCATTGGTATTTGCGGGTCGATTTTGTGATAGCACTGAATTAATCATAACTATCTGGTCAAGCCTTTTACAATAGTTAATAATTATTCTGGGAGTAAGAGGTAGTCAAACCCGCCACTCAAATCGCATGTTTAGATATACTTTTCACTTATAGTTGTTTCAACCATATTATGATTGCGGTATCAATAAACTATAGGGAATTTTACTATCCCCTCTTTCACCATGGGCGTTTGTTGTAAATATCATAGACTTTTCTCTCAGTGTAAAGTTGACGCGCGACGAGTAGATAGCATCGCTCCACGTTTGGGACGTGCAGAGAAAATATATTACGGGGGCATACGTCGAGGCGTATCTTCTCGTCTGAGCTTCTATAGCGTCGTGTCATATCCCTCGCGACCCATCCTCATAAAGTAACTCGCGCAATAAACACTCTCGCCGAAAACGCAATACACTTGAGATTTTCCTTCGCGTTTGCGCGCTCTCTTGTGTATTCCTGTATCTGGTTGGATGCCCGTGTATCTCGAGAAGAACGCAACTGCGCGGCCTGCGAAGCTGCTGCGGAAGAGAACGATGACGAAAAAAGGAGAGAGAGACGCGGAGCGAAAAAAAACGAAGAATCAAGAGGAGTGAGCAGTTGGAGAAGCCGACGAAGAAGAGCCGTTGCAGAATTCTCGCTCCACGGAGGAAGACGAAGTGGCCACCGAGCGTATTTCTGCTGCGTCGCAAGAGAGAGAGAGAGAGAGAGAGAGAGAGAGAGATGCGTTTGCTTTGCTAGCACTCCGTCCGAAATAAACCTTCCGACCCAGAAAACACGTGCTTAAGCACCCGAAGATCAGAGATCTTAGCTCTGGACCAACGATACAGTGACTTCGATTCAACGACCAGGACACGAGCGAACTCAACGTTGAACTCAACCAATTCCAATTAGCATAATATCGCCACGGAATTCAGCTTCAAACGCACTTTCTTCCATGAACAATTTTTCACGAGCGTCATTTATTATTAATGCTGTCATGATCTTAATCAAGATTATCATGATCATGACTTAATTATTCTTTTGTTTTTATTACTTTTTTTTAATTGTCATAATTTTTACAATAATTTTTATATTTTTCAACATGATTTTCGTTTTTATTACTTATCACTGTTTACTCGTGTTACATATTATTATTTTATGATTATGTTGACGGCAATATATTTTCATATATATATTTTCAATAATAACGACAATAACATTCACAATCAAAATAATGATAATAATTATCATTATTATTATTAACGATAATAATAATTGCTGTGATCAATAATAATAATGATAATATCAATGTAATAAAAGCTATAACAAATATATAATAATAATACATTTTTAATAATTTCCGCTAATAATAATAATAATAAGAATGCTGATAATAAAATAAACTACAAAGAATAATAATCCTCATAATTATGATTATTAATGATAGTCATATTAACTTACACGATCAATAATAATGGTAGTAATAATATCAACGTTATCAATGATGTAACAATAGATAATAATAAGCGACTAACAAGGACCGAACTACCGGCGAGCAGGTATTACCATCCAAGGTCAGCGGTAGAGCGGAAGATCTTACCAAGATTCGAAGGAGGTAGGGGCCTGATCAACATCATCAGAATTCACGAGACGCAAGTCAAGACGCTGAGGACATTCTTCCATGGGAAGCAGCGAATCTCACCGATGCACAACACTATAGGACGGGCAGATAGGAATCAGATGCCATTGAATCTGCCAGAAGAACATCCGAACGCCGGCGAAATCATCAGCAGCTACGAAGCCACCTTGCAATCATGGGCCAGAAAGAAACCGCATGAATGACACTACTATGGCCTCAACCAGGATTATGTTGATAAAGGAGCGACAAACAAGTGGTTGAGGCGGGGCAACGTCTTCCCGGAGACTGAAGATTTTATGATTGTTATTCAAGATCAATTGATTGCCACGAAAAACTACCGGAGATATCTCATCAAGGGAGCTAATACAAGACGATAAGTGCACGCGATATCATCTTTGCCCGGAGACGAAACAGTACATCACGTCAGGATGCCGTCTCCTCTTCCAAGGGGAGTATCTACACAGGTACAATATGGTAGCCAACATTATTCACCAGAGACTGGCCAGTAAACATCAGCTAAATACCGACTCGCAGTTATACTATAAGTACACGCCACAGGCAGTTCTGGATAACGACACAGAGAAGATGTATTACAACAGAACCATCTTAACGGACAAGACGATCGGTGAAAATAGATCAGATATAACGCTGACCGACAAACGCGCGACGACAACAACCATAATTGACATTTCAATACCAAACACGAACAGCGTGGAGCAGGAAATCTGAGAGAAGATCACGAAATACTCGGAACTGGCAATGGAAATAGGGCGCCTATGGAGGATGGACATCGTTAGGATAGTGCCAATCGTCTTATCGTCAACTGGAGTGATATTGAAACAACTCAGCGACGCCCTGCACACCGTCGGGCTCCGGACGCAGACGTATGAGCAAATGCAGAAGATAGTTATCCTCGAGACCAGCCAGATCGTGAGAAAGTTTATGAGCACCAACGATATTGGGAATTTCATGGATACCAATAGGAACAGGGACGAAAGCGATTTAGTTAAGACGAACGTGAGATCGATTCGTAAAAAGTTTGTACGAGAACCCTACTTGGCATATGTCCGTAGGATCCTCATAGGTGCTGGCTCGTAGATGCTGAGATTTGTATAAAGTGTCAAATGATAAAATTATAATATAATGAGACATTTTCTAAACACCGAAGATACTAGGAATTTCGTGGACGCCAACAACAGCAGGGACGAAAGCGATTTAGTTAGTTTAGACCAACGTGAGACCGATCTGTCAAAAGTTTGTAAGAGAATCGTACTTGGCATACGTCCGTATGATCCTCATAGGTGCTGGCTAGATGCCGAGACTTGCATAAAGTGTCAAGAATCATGTGAATAATTTATATGATCTATAATGATAATAATATCAACTTTATTAAATACATTATAATAAAGAATAATAATTTCAACCTTTCTATTATGATTTACGTAACAATTTTTTTCTTTAAATGTTCTAATACAATTTTTATTAAATCACCGATTATTGAACTGACCGCATTAAGTAAACTGCTGCAAGTCAATTCAGTTGTGTGAAATCGTTGGATATTTTACTTATTCGCTCCTCATGACATCGGAGGGTTTTATTTTTAATTCTTGTCAGTCATCATTGCTCGATTGATCAGTGTCCCTGAATACTGATAAAAAATATCCATGTCTAAAATCGAAAATAAAATTTGAAAGCAAATTAGTATACAGTGTCTAGAGGCAGAGCCGAAAAGATTGTCACAAAGTATATTAAAAGAAAATGCTTACTGCATGACTTTGTCCATTCGAAGCTGAAAAGGAATGATCAACGAGAGCAGGTAGGAAGGCTACCTAGTTTCGATTGTTCGGGAACTTTCGTAATTCGCGAATGACAGAGCACCTAGACTTTTACGTCACCTTCTCTCGTCCTCCCCCTCTCTCTCTTTCTCTGCCAGCAACCTCCGCCTTGTCCCCTGGAAAATCCGGTTTGCCCACGCGCCCGATTAAGTTTCGTTCCTATGGAGATCTCCGCAAACGAAACGGTAAAAAAAGGAAGCCTGGTGGGTTGAAAAAGGTCTCCATAATGTGACCAGCGGTGTAAATGTCGACGTTTATAGGTTAGCACGTTGATGTTTATAAGAGAGGCGTTAAAGCTGAATGGAAATAACCGATATTACGTTGAACAGACTGCGTTCAATGGTCTCGTCATCTTGCCACTTGGAAATACCATTTTCTGGACCATTATAATACGCCCGAGTTACCGCGAAGACCTAGAGCAGGTGGAACACTCGGCGGTGTCAAGGGCACCTTTGGCAAAGGTGTACAATGGCCGATCGGAGGCTGCGAAGATTGATCAAGCTGAAGGTTAATGAGACAATAGGAGATGGAGGTCTTTGGATCAATCGAATCAAGTCAGCCGTGCTAGGAGCCCAAAAATGACAAAGGCCTTCACGGAGCGAATGCTTGACGAGATTCAACGATACGTACAGGCCATATTTGGGTTTGTTTGGGTTACGAGGACAACTTTCTCGAACTATAGCCCGAGAAGTACGTCAACCGTAAGCGATGGCCGAAACGTCCATTATAGACGCAAATTTGGAAATCTCTAGTGGAGTATACCGACCGGGGTCTATTTTTGCGCGTATTTGCGTAGCACCCAAGTGTTTCACGTGTGTTGATCGATCGGCTTAAGGCTTGGCGAGCTCGAGGAGAGGCCTTAATTTCACTTCTCACTGTGACAAAGGGCCTTTGAAGTTGGACGGCCAGGTAAATCGCCGGAATCGGGATCGATCGTTTCGTTAGTGGGGCCGATCGGTTGAAGGCTGGTTGCATTGCGAAGTTTCGGTAAAAGACTTCGACGAGGGAGGATCAAGTTCTTTTTCTGAATTCATTGATCGTTGGATGCGTAGGCTTCTCGATCTACTTGCCGATTGGTAGCTTTCATAGGCTCGCTTTGTGCTGTGGCAGTCTCGTTCGGCTGGAAACAGGTCGAGCAGCTCGTGCAGAAATTGTCGTACGGATCGAATTGGATTCCCATACTCGTCCCTACTTCCTGATAGAGATACAAATGGGTTATCGCATTGGATCTGGGGACTCCTACACAAATATCTGCACAGAGAAGGGCTTGTTCCGCGGTTTCTTCGATATTCCTTAATCTTGATGAACATTAGAAAAGGGACGAAGGATTTTCCCTACATTTTATTTCTTCTTGCAGATCTTTGATTTATTCCCAGAGTCGAAATTTATAGCCTCCCCTGAACACTCGCAGGACCCATTTCTTTTGTAATCCAAGAGCCGTCAACCTCCGTTGAACCTACCAAACTTCATATGTCGAATTCAGTGCCATGAAGAGGCCTCCATTGGGTCCAGCGTAGCGTTTGTTAGTCATCCCAAACTTTCGTTCGACCCCGAGTTTCACTGAAACCTGCAGAACACAGGCCTCCTTAACCTACTTGCGATCTCAAGTCGGTTGCCTCGAGCCCTCCTAACCTGCTTTGAGCCCAAATTTGATATCTCCTCCATCAAGTCTCCATTGTGGCCTGATCGTTAACCCGTTCGATGACGAAATAAGTACGTTTTCGCTGAATGGAGGGTCCGAAGGATCTAACGTTCGCCTACAGTAGGCTGCATGGAGGATCCAGAGAGTCTACAGTGCGCTTACATTAGGCCAAAAAGGGGGAAAGTAGGTTCAGCGGGAGCGTTCGAAGTAGGCCCATCTGGGGTTTCGCAGGCTCAGTTGTGCTCTGCATTGGCCTCCTTTGAGTGACAATGTCCCGTTTCTGCCATTCGGGAGATTCATCGGGGGCCCTCCCTTATTGGTATTCAAAACATTGTACCCTTGTTTAGGTACCCAATAATCCGTTATCGCCGATCTCTGCTCGGGAAAGGAGGCCTTTATTTTGCGACTTGAACACGCAGCTCGAAAATTTTGCCTCGGATCCCAAAGCTTCAGTAGGCTCCGAGACAAATTTTTAGCAGGCGAATTTTGAAATGAGATTGCTATCGACTGGTCTGCTCGTGAACAACATCGATATGTGATGCAAAAAGAGACAAAAAGAAAATGTAAAAGACAACCAATCGAATCTCCATGAATTTTAATCGCGAGCAAAGAGCGATACCAGCCAAAAAGAAACCATTTCTGTTTTTTTTTTGCGATCGCGTCTCACCCGCTGAGTGCTCGGCGGTGTCGTATTCCAAAGTACTTAAAGTCACGGGATGCGAAAGGTTCCAAGTCCGCAGGTTCGTAAGCCCACGTGGTAAATGCGCGCGAGAAGAGTATCGGGTTGCCGTGGGGAGGCTCTCTAGTCGAGCATTATAAGCGTAATTACATAATGGGATGCGTGACCGCGTACTCTCGTAACTCTCTCGTTACAACCAAGCAGCAGAGAGGGCCTCGGAATATCGTACCGCACACCCTTCACCGTGTGAATCTCTACTCTTGTGTTTTTTTTTCTCGACTAGTATGTGCAATTAGTAGGTGAAATCTAAAATTTTCACGACAAAGAAAAAATCATTCGGAAGCTTGGACGAAGTTGAAGCAATTGAAAAGTATATTCATTGCATTCCAACGAAGCAACTTTCAATGTCATAGATATAATTTGTGAGTTTGTTTGGGTTTCGTTACTTTTCGTTACAGATTGTTTATATTAACTGAATCAATTGAAGTCGCGAGGGGGAAGGGGGTGATCAAGAGGAGATTGATATATATTTTTTGTATTACACACACACACACACACACACACACACATATAAATCTATATGCATGCACAAGATGACGTACGCCATGGTCGATTTGAGAACCCCTGACGAAGAGAGGCACGTGTGTGGTCTCCGTTGCACATGCAACTTCATCGCGAGTTTACGTCGCGTGATATACAACTCTCTCTCGCGAAGTATAAGGGCCGTGGAACGCGTGCTCGAAGCACGTATTATATTATGTTCACAGTCGATTGAAGATCGATATCGATTTGTTTATTCGCGTAGCGTGCACCTGGGGAATATAATCGATCGATATCTTCATCGTTTGGCGATTACTCGTATCGAACGATCTATACGAGGATGAATCAAATATGCTTTGAAACAAGCCTACCGGGCTCGTATAGCAATTCTATTAAGAACCAATTTTTAAGTTACGTTTTAATTGCCACCATGCTCGTTTTTCATTCGATCGAAGGCAACGAGATTTTTAGTTTCTCAAATTTTCTCGTAATCCCAAAATGGACCGATTTTTTTCTGTTCCTACGAGCGAAAAATACAAGTGTTTAGGATTGCAAAAAAAAAATCTACGAGCAATTGGAATAATTCCAAGGAGTCGGGCCATCTGCCACTTTTTATGATAAATCGCTAATTTCTCATGATCATGGTTTTTTTTTAAATTTCACTCCGAAATGGCTCTTCAGATATAAGAATAAATTCCTTTTTTGAAACGCCCACTATCGAGCTATTTTTTCCTTAAACTATCATATCTCAAGAGTACCCTGAAATTTTATGAAAAAAAAATTGAAAATTGCACGAGTAATGATTTTTTTTAAGTAAAAAAGGGCTTTTTCAAGCTTTGACCCCTTGCTGATTTTTTTCCGCCATTTTAAAATTCGATAAAAATATAATACGGACAATGCCACATTCTAGAATGTTCAAACTAATATCCTGAATTTTTATGAATCATTCGGAACGATACGGTCAACGCGGCAATCGTTTAAACATGGCTGGGGTCATTGCGACCCCCCCCCCCCCCCGTGACCAGCGTGTTATAGCCAAAACGTGTGATCGCAAAGGGTTAAAAAAAAGGCATTCCAATTGCAACGCTTCTTGCTTTCGGAGTACGCAACAACAATGTTTTTGTCTGGCGTCACGTTGCACGAAATTAATTAATTATTTTTAGAAAATCTGGCCGTTTTATGACGACCAAGTTTGCATCGTTGGAACGCAACGAGACCCCCCCCCCTGCCCCTGGCACTAGTTTATTCTCGTCGCATCCCAAAATTTGACTGCAGTTTGACTCCGTTCCCAAGAGACAAAAAAAAGTCCGCCCTATTTCAGTCCCGCAGATTAAAAAAAAAAAGGGAATAGTCATTGCGTTCCAACGTCACAAGCTTCATCGTCCTCGACTTCCGGTGGTCGACATTCCACTGGCATCTCTTTTCACTTCGCTCCTCTTCAACGCGAAGTTTATCACTCACCGTGGCCAAAAAAGAAAACTAGAGTTTTGAGGACTTTGGTGAACGGGATGAGGTTTTCCACATTCGAGATAATCTCGGACTAAATATATCTGAAAGCCTGTCGTCTACCTCAACGTTCTATTTTGTCCTCTAATACTGCACATTTTTTCCATTTTCCGTTCATTGCTTGCCAGCTGTGTGCCGTTATCTCGCGACCTTTCAAGATGACTATCATTGCGACAAAGTCCTGTCGTCGTCGATCAATGGACTTGTTAACGTTTTCTTTTTTTTTCGATAATATCGCCTTCAAACGCGGGGCCGGACTTCTTGTCGGGGAAAAAATCATTGAGGCCAGCAGAAAAGAGTTTCCAATATTGAATCTGTGTTTGCAATGTAAAGATATTGCAGTTGACTTATTTGACAAAAGCCTGAAATACGAGGTTGAAGTTTGCATCATTGGAATGCAATGAAAATTAATTTTTCTCAATTCCTTTAATTTTTTTTGGCAGATTTTCCATACGAAAATCTCTGAAACATTCTTAAGATAATTATTTAGCAATCTACAATATAAATCTATTGAAAAAAAATCTTCTATAATAATAAAAATGAGGAAGATAAAATGTAAAAAAAGAACTTTCGTTGCAATCCAACGATGCAAACATCATTGTATCATTGTTATGCGCGTACATATATTTTGCAACAAAAATGTAAAAATCCAATTAATTTTTTTACGTACTTTTTGGTTATTACATCGATTTTCGTCAACTTTGACCCCCCCGATGAGGGTGGGTCCCAGTGGGCGAAAACATAACACACCAAATTTACGACTTTTTTTTTTACTAACTACAGGCCAAAAGTACAAGAAAATGTAATACATTTAAAAAATTAAGAAAAAAATAAAATTGTTGCGTGGCAACGATGCAAGTTTTAGGCCGATCGCTGAATCCACTTGGGTTCCAATGTGGACTCCTTACGCGTGGCGTCCCTATCAAATCCCTACACAGACAGAAAAATTCTTTTGACATTAACTAGTTGTGTATATTTGATTTGTTTTTATTCAAATTAACTAGATTTTTCGTGAAATCAAATTTTTCTTATTGCATTCCATTATTAAAGTTATTTATTTTTAATATATTTATTTATTCAAATCAAGATCTATTTAATATCGTCTAATAACTAAATATTTTGTTTATTCCTAATAAATCTGCGAATTGGTTTCATCTGGTAGTATGAGACAAAATAAACAGACGGAAGAATGGTACACGATTCAGTCTCTCAAAAATCTCATGGCTTTGTTTTCATTAGAAGACTGTTGTAATATTCGGCAGTCGAGGAAAAGAGTTAGTCTTTCTGTACAAAAATAGTCGCGCCTGTTAATAAAAGGCACGACGATGCCTTTCTTTTTTTTTCCAAAAAACAGCCTTGTTAGTGAAAAAAAGAAAAACAATTTAACTTTTTTTCACCGCACTTTTATTTCATAAACCTATATTCCTTTCTCGTATTCATACGATACATCGTGTTTTATCTTTATTTAATTCATTTGAATTTAATCTTTATTTATTTAATTCGAATATTTTTAATATTCAAAAAGAATAGCTTGAACAAATAAAAAAATATAATTGAAACAAATAGGGTCGTAGTGGGCCGCGAGACATGTAAAAAAAATGTTTCATTTAAATTAGATTCTATTTAAATTGAATATTTTTTTTCTGGCAGTGTATAGAATTTCGGTAGGATCTAGGAACTAGGAACTGCGTCAACAACGCGAAAAAAAGTCTCGTCTTTTGAGGCGATCCAAGTTTTGAGCCAATTTTCGATTTCTGTGAAAGAAGTGAACCGGTGACCTGCTAAATACTGCTGCATCCGTCGGAACAACCAGCAATCAGAAGCAGCAATGTCCGGAGAATACGGCGGGTGCAGTAAAATATCCCATTCGAGCGTGTCCAAATATTTTTTTACGACTTTTGCGACATGAGGCCGAGCGTTGTCATGCAGAAGAATAATTTTGTCATGTCTTTGCTCGTATTCCGGCCGTTTTTCTCGTAATGCACGGCTCAAACGAATCAATTGTAGTCTATACCGATCGCCCGTAATGGAATCGCCAGGTTGTA
The DNA here is from genome assembly GCA_963932345.1 of Ophion ventricosus. Taxonomy (NCBI): domain Eukaryota; kingdom Metazoa; phylum Arthropoda; class Insecta; order Hymenoptera; family Ichneumonidae; genus Ophion; species Ophion ventricosus. The sequence goes on from OZ010713.1 coordinate 3,746,928, forward strand.
GCAGCTCATTGGCTCATTTGGCTGTCCAGGGCGAGGCTTGTCTTCAACGCTGAAATCACCGTTCTCAAAGCGTCGAAACCATTCCCTACATGATTTATCAGTTGGAGCATCATCACCATAAACTTCAACAAGCATTCGATGCGCTTCAGCTGCACTTTTCTTCCAATTAAAGCAGAAAAGTAAAACTTCCCGCAAATGCTGCTTGGTTAACACAAAATTTGACATATTCAACACAGTAAAAAACAAGGTTTTTAATGGAACTCAAAGCGATATAAACTGAATGTTATTGACGGATGTCTAACCTCTCTGAAATCACCGAAATCAGCTGTCACTATGAAACATTCATAACAGCCAGAGCCATCTCTTGAAAATGGATCGAATTAATTTGTACTCCCAATATATATATATATATATATATATACACATACAAAGCGCCATAATAAGGTTCATAGTTCCCGTCTCTCGGAGCAGTGTGTGAGGTCCATCGTGTTCGTTGCCTCAGAGGAGAAGCGGTGCGCGCCGTAGGGCAGGCATCATCGCAGGGTTGATTATAGTGCCCGGAGGGTTGTAATTCCATAACCGGATTTCGAAGCACCCACATCATACATATACGTAAAGGGGGAGACCCGATAAAAGGAGAACCGTGATTCTTTGATATTGCCGCACGTTCCTCCCTGCCCATCCTTCCTCGTGTATACGGTCAATCGAGTGCCGGTCTTATACGCCCAGCAGCTATATAAAGTAGGATCTTAATCCCGTAGGCGCCATTGTCTTATTATACGATTTTCCGTCTTCCTTAATCCGGTCAAACCTTATGGGAGAGTTTAAAAAAAAAAAAATTCTTTCGTAATACTCGTAGTTACGATGGGTGATTGAACGAGAGAGGGGCGGTCAAGTTGCAACAGTTGCCCTTAGAGGTTAAGATATGGAATGTTTATATATGTGTGTGCGCATGGATTTCTTTGACAGAACGGGTTCCGTGGGAAATTGCAAGGCTCTGTAACATCGTTGGCAACAATTAGTCACGTTTTTGCGCAATTATCGCCAAGAATGGCGCAAGCACGAATATAATGAAAAAAAAAAAAGGCAAAACGATCTTTACGAGTTCTAATGCGTGCGCAAGTGTAATTATATTTTATTACTCAGGTATTATATAGAGTATGACATTTAGACAGGATTTTATTACATACGTATGCATGTATGTGTGCGTGTGTAATTCTTCTTTTTCTCTCTCTTTTTCCTCCTCCTCCTCCTTCTCCTCCTCTCTCTCTCTCTCTCTCTCTCTCTCTCTCTCTCTTTCTATATATAAATAATTCTTCAGACAACCTATCAGCTGTCGCCTTATTCCAGAATTTTCTATCTACTGAAGAAATAGGCCAAGGCTTCTTTTTTTTTCCTTACTGTACGGCACTGTCTAATTTTGATCCAGGCTCGTTGTTATTTTCGCTCTAGCGTTCTGCAAATTATGTGCTCAAACGGTGTGGACGTTACGGGCAAAAAGTTAGCTCGGTGCGGCGTCCCGTCGACATACGTACATTCTTATATGCTGCCTCGAGGACGACGACAGCCTGCCTGACAAAAGCCGCAAGGTTTACTCACGTCCGAGCGCGCGAAATGCTCGCTCGGAGCATTAACATTCGTCGGACAACCGCCAGTCCGGGAGTCCAATGGCACATGACGAATTGAAGTTTCCATTTAAGAGGTTGATGTGTATTATACAGGGGGAGGCACATAAAGTGTTACAGAGCAATAGCACTCAAACTATTGATCATATACAAAAATGTTTCAGACAAAAGTTTCAGTGTTCGAGAAGGCCGTCATACTGGACCACCCTATTTTTTTATCGGTGGAGGCGCTGAAACTACGTCAAGGTCGACTCCACTTTTTTAAATGGAACCATGTATTTTTTTTCGATTACATTATTACCGATTTTAAGACGAATTCAGCGACCTACAACACAAGGTATGTTGTAGGTCGCAAAGTATGAAAATAGTCGAAAAATCTTTAACACCATTTATATTTATATTTCATGATGTTGAAGTTCACAACGTTGGAGTGCAACGAGAATTCATTTTATAAATCGTTAACTCGCTATTAAACTATTTTTTTTTTGGCAGTTTTACGCTACGAGAATAACAAACTTTTTATAGGATTTCTCCTACTTCCTGCAAACCCAAATTTTTAACAAAATATTTTGATTGATGAGAAAAATAATGAAGAAAAAAAATTAATTTCGTTGCATTACAACGATGCTAACTTCAAGACCATTATCTCTATCTTACATCCTATGAAATACACAACGCTCTAATAAATCGTACCTAATTGTCCAATTATCAAAGAACCCGGTTTTTTTAAAATAATTTTATAAAATAAAAAAACAAACCGGCGACCGGGATCCTCACCCCAACGAGCATGCGGAATACTCAATAATTTTCACAACATCGAATTAAAAGTTTAAGGAAAATGTGTCCAAAGAACGTGAACTTGAATGGAGATAATTATTTTTTTAAATCATTGTGAGCATGCCTGTCCAACAACGTTAGAAAAAAAAGTCGTTTTGGCAAAGGAGAAACATTTAACACTCGGTACATTGCACTTAGCACGGGTGCGGTGCCTCTCGGATTTTTACAAGTTAGAAGCTTGCTTTGGTGCTTTCACAAGAGGAACGGTGAGATTGTGTGGCCGAGTGAACGAGCGCTAATTGCTCGCTATAGCTGCCCGCCTGACCTTTTCCTGAGCCTTTTCGGTTCGTCGCTCCGCGTAAGTTACTCAGGTAAGTTACTTACCCCGTACCTTGGCTTGAGCGAGATAACGGAAGTAAATTTATGATTTGTAAAATTTTTTTTTCGTTGTAATGCAAAAAAAAAGTTTTTTTTTTAAATCCCGGACGTCCGCAATTACTCCTAGATCTTTAGTCCTTCGACTGAACGTAGACTTTGTGAGATTTTGTTGTATTTCAGATGCCTCGAAAATATAAATGAAAGACTGAGAAGAAATATATCCTCGAAACTTTAAAAATTGCTGTAAGGAAGATAAAAAAAAAAAGAATTAAGTTTTAGACAAGCCGATAAAAAATTATGATATTCCGAGAGCAACGATGTTCGATCAAGTTGGGAAATATGAAAAAGATATTACTGATCCGAAGCGTGGTACGAAGCCAGTTTTTAATGGGATACAAGAAGAAGAGATGGTACAGTTCATCCTAAAAGTACCCCAAAACGTGTCCGTATTTACCCAAATGGCATTGGGTAATTACGGACTATAAGGGGTTTCTTTTTTTAACATTAATGTTCGTTGATTAATTACAAATAATTAATAATCTTGATCTCGTAAGGTAATGACCAAAGTTCAATAATTAATTTAAAAAAAAGACTGATTCGTACGAATAATTTGATTTTTATTGAAGGATTTATTTAAGAGGGAAAAACCCTTTAGACGCACGAAAATGATACATTTTTCATGATTTTTTAAAAATAATCGCATCATTTTGAAATTTTGACATTATCTTATTACAACTTTAAAGTGTTAATATTTTTATTTAAACAAAACAAAATGCCGGCGTATCAAGGTATTCCTTTAGGCGTTTTTTGCGTGATATCGAAAAGTGATGTATTGTCTGATTTTTTCTATTCATCCGAAACAGAAATCGAAAATATTTTTCGATTATTGACATGTGTAGGAGACGGATATACCGATAAAAAAATAAAAAAGTATAAAATTAAAAAATTAGGTAGGCTTTTTAATTAAATTTTCATATTTTTGACCATTTTCTCGACAGTTTTTACCCTAAAAAAGTAATTTATTTACGCGATAACCTTGAAACTTGAGGTATATCCTTTCGATAATGTTATAGTGAGAAATCTCCCAAAATTTCAGCCCGATCGATCACTAACTCTTTGAGCTATAACATGAGCAGTTTTTGAAAATTCAATTTCGAGATAATCGCATTCGAAGTTTCCCTTGTTCACAGCATGCGGCCCAGGCGCGCTCTCGACTATGTGCTATAACATCGTAAATATTTCATATTTCGATTTTTCGATTTTCCTGTATACTCTCAATATATTATACTTTCGAAATATGTGAAAAAGAATCGATTTTTTGAATATTGTAAAGGGTTTTCTCCCCTTAAGGTAGTAGTCTCGCCAAAAAGTTTTTCTATAGATTTTTTTTTAATTTTGAGGACCCATCCAGGACACTATTCAATGATTACCTGCAAAATTTCAAAAGGATTCACCGTTCTGTTTCCAAAATTTCACATTTCACGCAATAACTTCGAACTTTTCTACAGATGAAAAAAGATCAATTACAGAGAGACATATGACGAAGTGGGTAAAAAAAAATCATGAATTTTGATCGTCTCGTTTCAGAGATATAGCGATTTAAATTAAGTGATGTCTAACGACGCTAGCGCCACGAGGCGACTGGAGCAGACTAGAACAGAGTCGCAGAGTATCTACGTATTAGTAGCCGGAATGGATAGTCTGATACAAAAGTGAGGGTTGGGTAAACATTATATTAGGCGTTTTCATCATTACTTTAATAGTTTTCACATCCCGATATGATGTACAATTTACATTGTAAATGATGTTTCGCAATATTTCGAAGCTTTCATCGATTGAGCGGAGAATAAACTTTTCAACGTGACTGTGGCGAGACTACTATCTTAAGTGTCCGCCATTATCCCACTCTCCCTTACGAGCGTGACATTTTAGCATGGGAATCCAATGCGATGGCTCATTGGATTCCTATCAGAAAATAGAGACGTGTATGGGAATCCAATTGGATGCTTACGACAATTTCTGCAAGGGAATCGCCAAATTTCATCGTTGACTGTCTCTGATCGTATTCCTTGCCTGGCGATAAATTGATTTTCGCTTTAGCGACGTTAAAACGATGAGTCTTAATGATCGCTAATCGAAGTGTCCATTATTATCGGAGACCTCGTCTACGATAATGAGTTATCTCGAGGCTAATCGAGAATAAACAGGTGCACCAAAATCCGATCGGAATAATTTCATCAGTTATGTAAGAAGTATTATTACTTTCTTCGATGCACAACAATGTCTCGAAGGATTCGCAAATCGAGGATTCTTCGGGTGAAAATCCGAACGAAAGATTGGAGAGGACGATTCTATTAAGCTGGTAAACAAAATTGCCAAGTAATCCTCGTCAGCGATTCGCTGGAACAATAATATCGCTCGTAATAGCAGAGGGGAAAAGCGAGAGACTTATTGGTGAATCATATAATCTGCAACCCTATGTAACTCGGTCTTGCGAACCCCTCGAACTCTGGCTCGTAAATTAGCCACGATAATGTTCCTACATGGCATTGTTCTCGCAAAACGTATAGAACGAGACGATACGCCGAGTTTACAACGGTCGTATAAAATCCGAGCTACGCGCAGCTAATGTACAGGCTGATTCACAATTACTAGAGTTTCCTTGGTGAACATATGGAGTGTGTCATTGCGAGCAAAACGCTTTTTTTCTTAAGGGCTTAGGCCACTCTAGAGGCCAAAAAAGGGCATATTTTGTGATTTTTTTTTCCAGCGAAACCATAAGATAAATCGGAATTACAAAATACGGGTTTTATTATACACGTAATCGACTATAAACAATTATTTTTTCACAGCGATACATGTCAAAATGCCGACTGTGCAGCATTTTTCCGATGACACCTTTATTTCTGGAAGGTCAACGGCTGGACCAACAGCTCCCATAATTTTTGAGTTATGATTAGACAAAGTTTTTTTCGATTATATATAAGAATGGCTATAGAAGTACGTAGGATTTTTTTGATATATTGTTTTTGTCAAAATGGCGCATTTCTAAAACAAAAAGTATAAAATGCCGTGAGAAAATCGTCAGAAATTTTTTATAAAAAAGGAACTATGCAATGTAATAAATAAATCTTACGTAGTGCCTCAGAAAATGTAATTCTAAATATACAGTTAAAATTTCAAGTGAATCGGTTGAAATTTGTTTGATTTATGATTCCGGCCGACTTGGAAAATGTAGTTTTGAGATAAACACGTTTAAAGTTAGTAGAAAGTCACGACATGAATCAAGAGGGGTCGCGCTAGAATTCGAAAATCGAGTACTCAGAGATTTTGCACACCCATAATATTTTGGAATATAATTTTGTAGGTACTAAGGTACATTTTTAACAAAAAAAAAATCGATTTTTGGAAAATCCTAGAGTGGTCTAAGGCCTTAAGGGAGAAAATATATGCATGCACTGGCAAATTTTTTTTAAATTTAGATAGGATCTATTCAAATCAAATAGGTTTTTCCTTGCCTCGCGGCTTACTACGACCCTATTTCTTTCGAATATATTTTTTTTCATTTTTTTCAAGCTATTCTTTTTAAATATTAAATATATTTAAATTAAATAAATAAAGATTAGATTAAAATTGAATAAAGATAAAACACGATATATCGTACGAATACGAGAAAGGAAGGTTCATGGCATAAAAGTGCGGTGAAACAAAGTTAAATTATTTTTCTTTTTTTTCAATAATAAGGCTATTATTCGGAAAACAAAGAAAGGTATCGTGTCTTTTATTAACAGGCGCGACTATTTATGTATAGAAAAACTGACCATTTTCCTCTACTGAAGAATGTACAACAGTCTTCTAATGAAAATAAAGCCATGAGATTTTTGAGAGAATGAATCGTGTACCATTTTCCCGTCTGTCTCTTTTGACTTATGCTACCAGATGAAACTAAATGAAAGATTTATTAGGAATAAATAAAATATTTAGTTATTGGACGATATTAAATGGATCTTGATTTGAATAAACAATTATATTTAAAATAAATAATTTTAATAATGGAATGCAATAGGAAAAATTTGATTTTGCAAAAAATCTAGTTAATGACCCTAGTCTAGTTAATCTAAAAATCTAGTTAATGACCCTAGTCTAGTTAAATCAAATAGACGCATCTAGTTCAGTTGCGCTCTGCATTGGCCTCCTTTAAGTGACAATGTTCAGTTTCTGCCATTCGGGAGGTTCATCGCCGCCCTAAACGTATTAGTATTTCAAATATTGTACCCTCGTTTAGGTACCCGATAATCCACTATCGCCGATCTTTGCCCGGGGAAGAAGGCCCTTATTTCCCGGGTTGAACGCGGCTCGAAAATATTGACTCAGGCGCGATACCAAACGGCGTTAATTGGAGAACAGTGCAGAATCCAACTGGATCACAATGAGGATTCCCTATGTGCGGTGTCCCTAACAAATTCCTCTAGAGATGCGAGTGAATCTTGGGACTCCCCAACAACTTTGTGCACGAGATTACAAAAGGATATTTTTTTTTTTGGAAATCCAAAAACAATTCAAATCCAAGAAACTCCGGTTGGAAATTTCTAATAAAAAGTTCTCAAATGACGTGAATCGGAAAATAGCGCAGAATCCACTGCAATGTCGACTCTCTACATGCGTTGTCCCTATCAACTCCCTATAGGAATGTAGTAGGGTGATAGCTGTGAATCGCTCTGTACGTACATATACAGTTCTCGGCGAATTCGGCGCGCACGTGGGAGGAAAACGATAGGATTTTTCTTATCGTTCGTGAATATAAAATAAAGTATCGTGTATCGAGAAACGCGGCGGGCGTCTCGACGCCGCGGGTATTGAAATTGAAATCTTTGAAGACTCGATCAATGTCGCGACAAAAGGGCACATTTACCCTTTGAAGTGAGCTGAACTTTTACTTGATCATTTTTAAAATATGTGGTATAGTGTTAACAAAGATGACAAGACTGCAGGATAACGCTATAATTATTGTAACATTATAAAATCAAGAAGAAACAAAAATCGTATTATAATATTGAACATTATTGGAAAGTTTCACTTTTCAATATTATTTACGTATGTAGCTCGAAGTCTCGCAAAGTGCCCCAAAGTAAAAAAAATTCTCTACGCTACACTTTAGCTATTACAAGAAAATAAAATTTTTTTTTTGTTGTTGAGATGTTGGCTGGCGGAGAAAAAAAATTCCACCATCGGCAAGGATTTTCAATAGAGGGTCCTACTAGACGATTAATATCCGCCATTGAATTTTTTTATTTGTTCATAAAACTATAATGAATTTGTGAAAAATGAAAATTATTTTATATATTTAATGGTCGCGTAGAAAAATACTTATTTTTTCGGGCGCCGAACTGGTGTAACCCCTTAAACCGATATTGCTAAATTTGTATACAAAACTCAATAACAACATTGCCTTGAACTTATACCTACGTGCTAATGAAAGTAACTTTCAAAAGGTACTTTTTTATTGCAAAAAAGACCGGAAATTATACGTAAAATTACATTTTTTTTTCTAAAGTGTCCCGATTTTTGTATTTTCAACTTAAAAATAGTTTCTTAGGTATAAGTTCAGCATTTGGATGTTAAAATACTAAAAATTCTTGGCTCATATTATTCAGATCAACATTGAAGTCGTTGGATTTCTCACAAACGGACTGCTGCCGCCAAAACCTTCCTGAAATACTCCACCCCCATAACGTCGCCATTTCCCAATATTTTTTTTACGAAACAATTTAATTGCTCAGTTCAATGATGTAATAAATCGTACTTAAAGTTTCATAAATGTAAAACGTTTCGTGCCAATAAAAAATTTTAAAAAATAAAAATTGGCTCTTTTCGGCGGGTTTCAATGCAACCAACATAGCCAAATTGACTCTGACGGCCCAAGAAGAGAAACAAACACACATTCAAACATATACCTTCAAATTGTGAGCGATCTGTCGTATGTAATAAAGATCGAGATCCTGGAGTATCTCGATTTTTCCAGGTGCGTTATTCTTGGCATTGGTATTTGGCAATTGTGGCTGATTGTCGCCGCTGCTGTGTCGATTTTTCGAGCTGTTCGTCGAACTTTTGTTCTTCGTGTCGCGTAGATTGAGTGCGGCGAGAGGCGGGAAGCACGAATCCATCTTATCCAAATGATCACCACGTAAATTACTATCCCTTTTTTTTTTCAAAAAAGAAAAAAAACCACTCTATGCAAACGAAGCAATAGACACTTGTCGCGCAATCCTTACGCGCAGCACACGCGACGTTGAAACTTTGACTAATTCCCGCTTTGTCGCGCGATCACTTGCAACAATCGTTTTGGTCTTTGGGCATAAAAATGATCGTGGCGCACGTAGGATCCGTTCGATTCGAAGCAATGGGCGGATCGATCAGCTAGATGTCCCCTTTGCTACACCTTTCTCTCTCTCTCTCTCTATCTCTCTCTCTCTCTCTCTCTCTCTCTCTCTCTCTCTCTCTCTCTCTCTCTCTCGCTCTGTCACGACCAGGTGAATTAGAGAGATGACGTCAGTTCTCAGAGATCGTGGAGAGGGGGAGGGGTCAGGTCCGAGCGCTTATGGCTCTGAGGGGCGGCGGTCAATGGAGGGGCTTGAGGAAACAAACAGGTAGAGAGAGTATATAGATATAATCTCACGTGGAAATCACGCAGCACAACACTGTATGGGAGACACGACGAAATTGTTTTTTTTTCCTCTCCCTCTCTTCTCACTTTTTTTTTCTCTCTGTCACATCAGAGCCTCGTCTTAAGGTATTCCTTTCGCGGAGGGCTATAATTTTATGACGTTAAAATTTGCATCGTTGGAACGCAACGATCTTTCGCTTATTCTACATTTCTTGATTCTTATGCTTGTCCAAAATTAAATTGCTAATCCAAATGCTAACTCAAAATGGAAATTGGGGTCGTAACTCTTCGATAAGAATATGTGAAAAAGTTTGAGTGACTTTCGCAACCAAAGAAAAAATTTGATCAGTTAAAGAGAATTATTTTTCGTCGCATTCCGACGATGCAAACCTTTTTTTTGCAAGTTTGGGTCGTAAATTTTCAATAAGAAAATGTCAAAAAGTTTGAGTGATTTTAACAACAAAAAAATTTTGAACAATTAAAAAGTATTATTTTTCGTTGCATTCCAACGATGCAAACCTTCTTTTTTTTTGCAAGTTTGGGTCGTAAATCTTCAATAAGAAAATGTCAAAAAGTTTGAGTGATTTTAACAACAAAAAAATGTTGAACAATTAAAAAGTATTATTTTTCGTTGCATTCCAACGATGTAAACCTTCTTTTTTTTTTGCAAGGTTGGGTCGTAAATCTTCAATAAGGAAATGTCAAAAAATTTGAGTGATTTTAACAACAAAAAATTTTGAACAATTAAAAAGTATTATTTTTCGTTGCATTCCAACGATGCAAACCTTCTTTTTTTTTGCAAGGTTGGGTCGTAAATCTTCAATAAGAAAATGTCAAAAAGTTTGAGTGATTTTAACAACAAAAAAATTTTGAACAATTAAAAAGTATTATTTTTCGTTGCATTCCAACGATGCAAATCTTCTTTTTTTTTTTGCAAGTTTGGGTCGTAAATCTTCAATAAGAAAACGTCAAAAGGTTTGAGCGATTTTTATAACCAAAAAAAAAATTGAACAATTAAAAATAATTATTTTTCGTTGCATTCAAACGACGCAAACAACATCAACATCATCTTATTTTATGGGCGCATAAGCCAGAGCCCTTTTGAATCATTAGTAGATTACTCTAATAATTATACTTAAAGATGAACTGTAATGAAAAATTTCGCACAATTTTTCTAGATTTAGACATTTTTACATGTTCATTCCATTTTTTACATCATTAATATTTTCATTAAACATTCGATGACCCCTTGTTTTTATTGTCGTTACGGAATCTTCAGAATTTTTACATGCTTAGAGCATTTTATATCAGCCATCAAGAGTTATTTATTATATAAATTCGTAGCCAGAAATGTGGCCAGCATGTAATCTCTATAAAGTGCTGCATAAATCAATCGATTTTTCAAAGTCGTAATTTTTTGTCAAAAGTTCGGTACCTTGGCTTAAAATTTTACCATTATACTGTCATGTATTTTGCAATTAATTGTAAACGTAAATCTATTAATTGTTAAATATTCGAGTTCGTGAAAGGAATACCTTAATCCCTCACGTAGCTCGCACTCGAAAATTCTCGCGTATGCGAGTTTACGAAAATTAACATAATTCGCCCATTCTAGCGTTGTTCCACTCGAGGAGCGAGTAATCCGAAAATATTGCCGAGACGAGTTTCTCTCTCTCTCTCATGGTCACCGGGATCTTTTCCACTGCCGCGTGATCGTCAAGCTCGTGAAGAAACGAAAGATTCCGAAACCGAAAAAGAACGAAAAAAAAAAAAAAAAAAAACGTCAATGACAGCGCGGATATTTTCGTATGGTCAATAAAATGTGTTGAAGACGCGCGCGGTTCTATCGTTGCGAGCGTTTGATACGAGCGTGAACGTGCCAACTTGGAATCCCGAAGCTTATTGCAAAGCGTGTATAGTTCTCGTGCGCTCCGATGCTCTTTTCCCTTTCCCTTTACGATTCTCTTCCCCCTCCCCTCCTCGTACACGCATTCCCCCCTCCCTCTTCTCCTCTCCCCCCTCCCTCCTGCGAGGGTATATACGTGTAGGAGTATTTATAGAGATGGCAAAAGTTTTCTGCTGTATAGCGTTGATAAGCCGGTCCTCCTCTCGCACTAGCGGCCAACACACTTTGCACTAAATTTCCTCGACGAAAATAGGAAGTACTCGAAGCCTCCGGACACCAGAACGATGAGGTGTCTCCTCGCGAAAGAGTTGATTTTCACGTATCCAATGAGCCCAAACAAGATGGGGTCGTAAAAGTGCAAAAAGGGGGATGAAAGTTAAGGGTTGAAGTTTTGTTACAATTGAGAGAGTTTTGATGACACTTTTGCCATTCGTGGATCCATTTAGTTACCTCGTGACGAACTTCCAGTGATGGTTGAAGTGCTTTCGTCTATTGTTTACCTCCTACCGCTCACTCTCTCTTTCTCTCTTGGACCCTCGATCAGCTCGTCTCTCTCTCGTGTTTCTTTCGCAGCTGACCGGACTCATCGGCCTCATGGCGTAGATGGATCGCGCGGTTTCGTCCGAGTGTGCGAGTGCTCGTGGCTAGGCGAAGATTCAAGAGTTGGCCACCACTCGAAGTCGTCTTTACCATCTGGCCAGTGACGAATCGTCTGAAAAACCCGAGTTCACGGCATGGCGATACGACGAGGGACGCGCAGCCACCGCAGACGCGACTCTGTGGTCGTGACCTCGATCGGGGATGAAGCTTCGATTTTATTTGGAAAACTGTAGCAGCTTTGATAGCTCGGAGAATAGATAGTCAAGCGCGTTTTGATGAATGGTGTACTGGGTTTGCTGATCCTGGGCTGCGCTGTATGCGCAATCGTAGGATGTTTAGGGATGGTTGCTGAGCTGGATATCGATGTAGTGACAATCCAGAAAGCTAGTGTTTTGGTGCTTGATAGTTTTAAAGGCCGATGTTGCAAGGCCTAGCTCGTTGAGGTACTATATTTTGAAGACCAACGCTTTAAAGTCCAGATTTTTAAGACACAATCTCTAGTCGTATGTTTTGGAGGCCCAATGTATGCAGGCCTGATGTTCAAAGTCCAACAAGTCAAATACACATTTCCGCAGTCCAACAAGGCTAAGATTTACGGCACTAAGTTTCAAGGCCCAAAATCCTAAAAATCCAACGTTTTAAGACCCAAATTTAAACCGTCCAGTGTTTTAAGGCATCAAGTTGTGAAGCCCGACGTTTTAAGGCCTCAAATTGTAAATCCTCGCGTTTTAATACCCAACGTGTGTTTTAAGGGCCAAAGATATAGTTGCTGAGCTTGATATCAATGTAGTGCCAATCCAGAAAGTTAGTATTTAGGTGCTTGATAGTTTAAAGCAGAACGTTGCAAGGCCCAGCTCGTCGAGGTCCAATCTTTTGAAAATCAATGTTTTAAAGTCCAGATTTTTAAGGCCCAATGTTTTAAAGGCACAATATTTTGAACCACAACGGTTCCAAGACCAACGAGTCGGCTATAAATTTTCGAGGTCCAACAAAGCCGAGATTTAAGGCACTACGTTTCAAGGCCTAAACTCCAGTGTTTTAAGGCCCCAAGTTGTGAAACCGGACGTTTTAAGGGCCAAAGGGATGGTTGCTGAGCTGATTGCACTGTAGCCTCAATCCAGAAAGCTAGTATTTTGGTGTTTCATTAAAGCCCAACGTATTAAATGCCACACTTACGAAGCGCAACGTTTTAACTCTTGACGTTTCAAACCCCAACTTTTTGACACACGAGGTTTTAAAATCCACGAGTTTAGAGCTTCGTCGTTTGTAAATCCAATGTTTCAACCTGCCAACGTTTGAAAAACTAGCGATTCATATTCCAACTGTTTTCGAGCACTACACATGGCAATCAAGCCATTGCGCCTCCAACAACAAGCCAGCAACAATTCAAAAATCGTTTCTCCGTTCTTTTAAACATGGAGGATATCTGTTCCGATCGCACAAGGACCTGGGATGACGTACTGGCGGACTAACAAAATTTGATAGTCATTGATAGAGCGTAAGAAGTATTTTTTTTTTCGATGACCGAAACGCGATGTTGGCTTAGACGCGAACGGACTCGGAATGACGAGGAAAGGACGGTAATGATGATGACGACGCTCACTATGTCCCCTACCTCGGTACGACCGCGACAAAAGCTTTTGGAGGGAGTTGACGGGGTGGGGTAGCATGGAGAAGACTGAGAGACCCCCTCGAGAAAAACACATAGGTCGAATGGCTAAATGAACCGAGCGAGGGACAGGATGACATACGCGGCACCAACGCAAAATCGTCGAAAAAGCCTCGGGTGTTGGGTTCCCAAGGGTACGTGATGCGTTAAGGCGGCACGTGCTCTGGGCGGACGTGAGGAACGAGGAGACCGAGTGAGACCCCGCCACTGTATCGTGACCTTGAGATCAACGCGTCGATTTTGCGATCACGTTAGTGGGAGGACAACGAGAAACGATGATAATAATACATCCTTTATGTTTTTACAAGCTGAGCCTCCATAAAAGACCTCAAAAACAAGGCTGTGTTTTTCAACAGGGAATAAATGATCCAGAGTTGGGTCCCGATCCTCGGATAACCTGAAAGGTCACCGAGCATAACCCACAAACGGACGCGCAGACCCTAAGAAGAATCTTTTTCGAGATCTGCCCGGACGGGTTGCCTGGTCGGATCAATTCTCACCAACGGTGGGAAGGGTTGACAACGCGTCAGGGCAGACAGATGATCCTTACGATGCTTTATATATGCGTGTCTGCAAGCAGATGGCCGTTTGGTGAAAATTCACGTCACCTGCCGGCGATGGCGATAACTTTGAGATGGCTGCTTGGAATTCTACGACATATGGAGGATTTTGGTTTCATTGTCGTACAAAAGGATTGACAGTCCATATGCAGGTTGTCTAATTTTGACCAGAACTGAAATTTCATGTCATTGGAGGATTTTTAAGGGATCAAATAGGGATTCTTTCATGACTTTCTCGTATAAAAGTATAGTTTATAATTCTTTAGTGAGACTAATTTTCTAAATTTTTATATTTATACTCTGCTCTTTGAAACAGGTGTGTTGTATGCCAATAAAAAATATACGCAATAAACGAGAAAAATCACCAAACTCTACAATTCCATGTGTAGTAAAAAATGCGAGACAAACATCATTTCAAGTTTGCTATGAAGATATTTTGGAAACATCTGGAAAAATATTACATACATTTAGGAACTTTGAGTAATATCATCTTGTCGCTTTATACGAATAACAAAGAAAAACTTGGGAAAATTTGAAATTATTTTGGATAAATGAATACAAAAATCGGCCATGATAATGGGCGCTGCAGAGATCTGAAAAAAAATTAGATAGACTGGCAATTGTTCATGACTTTTCAGTTGGGTGCCTACCGACTTGATATGGAAAGTCCCACTTAGTGGCAAGAAAACTTTGGGTCGATTTTCCCAAAATGGGATGAAAACGGGAGCTATCTTGTATTCGATTTTAAAAAATTGTTCTTTTCATACATACGGTGATGTTCGTCGCGCTGTAAATCCCAAACTATTGGCATTACGAAGAAAACGTTGGATATCAATTTAGAAGGAAATTTTATGCTCTATAATATTGATAACAAGAACTTTTAGTGTACGACGAATCGTTCGGGAGATATTTTCAAAGATCCATTTTTACAACACTTGCTTTAAAGCGGAATATTATACATTTACAAAGATTAAAAAAAATCGAAAAGCAAGAAGAGATGAATTAATGGAAGAAAATAAACTTTATGAAAAAGCTGACGGTTAATTATATAGGCATGGTATTGCTGACTAACCCTCAAGTAATTTTAATTATTGGTTTTTTACGTGTCACAACTTCAAACGCGTTTATCGCAAAGCTGTATTTTCGGAATTGGCGTGCAGGATAACTCAAAAACTATGGAAACGATTGAGTTGAAACTTTGTAGAAATATTGATAATTTTATTATCTTCTGGTTGACGAGAATTGTTTTTGAACAAATCGCAGACAAAATACTTTTTTAATTCAAATTTAACAGAAATTTTGCGTGACATTTTGATATTTTTCTCAAATGCGTGCCATTCTCTTAGATTTGAATTTTTTTTTAAATACTTTTCTACTGTTCTAATTTTCTAATTTTTATCTGCAAGAAAATGTTTGAATTTTTTTGCAAATCAAAGTCGATTCGCGACTCTCGCGGCAATCTTGCTTTAACACTCTGCCACAGCTTCGCCATTTCGATGATAAATTAATTAAAAAAAATTGTTTTGTATACTTAAATATACCATTGATTTTTTAGTTTATTTCTTATACTTATTATTTCTTAGTTTAAAAAATTCCTCAAAATTGCCTAATTTTTTTTTCTCGTCTAAATGACAACCCGCCTTAACTCTATGAAAATCGAACCTCCAAGAAAAACTACATCCCATATAAAGTATAGCAATTGCAGGAAATTTTTTCCTCCACAAAAATGGTCGACGCAATTTTTATCATATGACCCAACGTTTCCGCGATATTTACCAAAAACTGCATTCCACGATGGCGGCTGAAGAAACCTCGGCATTAGGGCCATAAATAATGGCCTCAAATTCATCCATGAAAAATCTGCATTCTGTTCCGTTCTACTCGCTTTACCACACGTACATCAGCAACAAATGAATATCTGCATAACTGATTAAAAAATGTCCAGTGCACACTGACAAAAAAATTCTTTTGATAGTAACTAGATGCATCGATTTGATTTTTTTTAATTTTAATTAACTAGATTTTTCGTGAAATCAAATTTTTCCTATTGCATTCCATTATTAAAATTATTTACTTTAAATATATTTATTCATTCAAATCAAGATCTATTTAATATGGTCTAATAACTAAATATTTTATTTATTCCTAATAAATCTGTGATTTAGTTTCAGGTAGTATAAGACAAGAGAGACGGACAGACAAATGGTGCACAAGAAAAATAATTTAACTCTTTTTCATCGTACTTTTATGTCATGAACCTATATTCCTTTCTCGTATTCATGCAATAAATCTTGTTTTATCTTTATTTATTTGATTTGAATATATTTAATATTTAAAAAGAAAAGCTTGCAAAAATAAAAAAAATACATTTAAAACAGATAGGATTTCCTTGGCTGTGAGCCAAGGAAAAAAAATATGATTTAAATTGATCCTATTAAATTAAATATTTTTATTCCACGCGGTACGACAATGGACGTTTTAGGTACGCTTCGTGTGCGTAAAACATTCATTTTCACACCGCGTAAAATAAAATCTCGTCAATACTTGACGAAAAAACTTGTTCCAACCTCGTGGGGTTGCAAACTCACACTCGTTAAAAAAAGTTTTTTCGTCCTCGTATAATAATGTACTATTTTTTGCAGTGCGAAAAAAAAATCGACTTTATTTTCCGTGCCCAATCTGCAGCGAGTTTCTAAAAATTCGTGTACCGAGACCGAGTCAAGAGCTCACCCATGGAGTTTTGAGGATTTACACTTCGCTTGGGGGAGCCTGCAATTTACGGAAAAATCCCCTCATTGAGTGCGAGCTTGGTAATCGAACAAGCAGTGCCATTGTTGGCGGAAGGTCAATTTGTCGTATTGAATCGAAATTGACGACGCGTCGCACGCGTTTTACGCGCACACATACGAGCGCGCACGTACGTATGGGATAAAGGAGGAGGAGGAGGAGGGGGGGGGGGTGTATCTGCAGTAGAGGGCTTTGGAGCACGGCACAAGGTCGATTTGGTCGGGGCCCATCGACCTGTGTGAAAGGAAAGAAAGGGAGAGACCCACGGCGAACTGGATCATAAAGTTCGCACACGCGAGGGCCAAAGAGAGAGACAGACAGAGAAAGAAGTAGAAAGAGAGAAAAGTATTTCGAGAGGGAGGGGAAAAAGGGAAAAGAAAGATGGAAAGAGAGGAACGGTGAAAAATTAAAAGAGAGCGAGAGAGAGACGGAAAAGAAAGAGAGAAAAGGGGGCAAGGGAACGAGGGGTAAAACGATAGAACTGGATAGAGAGAGAGAGAGAGAGAGAGAGAGAGAGAGAGAGAGAGAGAGAGAGAGAGAGAGAGAGAGAGAGAGGGCGACAACTTATAATACAGGGACGGTCTTTTATGGTAGAAAGAGCTCGCTATAGAGAGCTCGTTAGTTCTATATCGTGTACACGTGCTTGTGTGTACACAATAAGAGATGAATAAAATGAATAAAATAAAACCGCCCCATATGTACTCGGCAAACCCCCTCGACGCTGCGAGTCTCCAGCGGTTCTCCACCGTGCATCATTCGATTAAGAAATATATTTTATGGGCAAACCAACCCGCCTGCTGTTTTATCGCTCTGCTCAGAAAACAAAAACTGACTTTTATGCATAGTTATGAGTATTCATTTATTTTCGAAGTATGGCATCAATTGTCAAAAAATAAATCGATCAATGGCCACACGTTTCCCCTTTTACTTCTATACAATGTTAAATCAATCATTTTTGTTCAATTGATTTGGTGGAATTCAACACCTATGTTACACTAAAAATATCAAATATTAGTTAAACATCTCAAGTGCACTGAAATCGCTGATTAGCTGGTATGTCATTGAGTTTTCGTAGTTCGAAACGTTAAACACATTTTTCTGAAAATAACATTTTTTAAGTGGGAAACAATAACTGCAAAACGTGTTGACCGATCGTGCTAGAATTGTACACACAATTTAAACCTACGTGGTCACCCTGGGTAGAATCGACCCGTCGATCAATTTTTGGCGTAAATATATAATAGTTCCCGGCTTCGAATGGGACTGTATTCACCATCTTACCTGGAGTTTGAAGTATCCTCATATCATACAATTTACCCTCTTGACATGTCGGAATAAATACATTTTTTTGGAACGCGCACTATCCTACTATTTTTTCCCAAAAGTAGCATATCTAAGGAGTATCATGTCCAAATTTTAGGTAAAAATGTTGAAAATTCACGGAACTATGATTTTTTGAGCGAAAAAGTGTCTTTTTTGCGTTTTCACCTCTTTATGAATTTTTTAAAACATGTCGCCATTTTATTTTTTATAAATAAATTTTTCGTACATCATCTAGAAAGTTCAAAGCATGTTTCGTCATTTTTCGAACCACTTCGGACGGATAGTTTGGTCACAATACGTTTTTGAAAACTGACTGGGTAGAATCGACCAAAGTGTGATCACCGCGATTGAATTTGGGAGTGTGACCACGAAGGGTTAATAACAATATTACCTTGAACTTATACCTACTTTTATGAAAATCGCGTTTAAAAAGTACTTTTTTATTGCAAAAAAGAACGAAAATTTATGATCTTAAAGTTTGCATCGTTGGAGCGCAACGAAAGTAAATTTTTATCTAACGATAAAATTTCATTCCGGCCAAATTAGGCTATGAAAATGACGGGAATTTAAGTATTCTCATCGGAGATTTACGACCACGACTTGCATGAAAAATAACGTTTTTTGATAGTAAAAAAAAATTTAGAAATAAAAAATAACAAAAAGTGCATTTCAAGGTATTCAAGATAAAAGTAAAGAAAGTCAAAACAATAAAGAGATGAAAAATAAAAGTAAAGAGATGAAAGTAAAGTAAAGAAAGTAAAAAAAGTAAAGAGATGAAAAAAATGAAAATTATTTTTCATTTTTTTCATGTCTTTACTTTTATTATTATCCTACATTTTATTTTTGCAGATTCAGATTATAGATCGCCGATAAAGATCCTCGAAAAAGTTCGACTGATTTTCTTTCTTAAATGTATTTTAAAAAAAAACTGGCCACTAGGGGAAAAAAGTTCGTTGCGTTCCAACGATGCAAACTTCAAGACCGTAAAAATGTTGTGTTAAATTTCATTTTTTTTTCTGGTGTCCCATTTTTTCAATTTTCAACTTTTTAAATGTTTCTTAGGTATAAGTTCAGCATTCGGCTGTTAAAGTACTAAAAATGCTTGGCTCACATTTTACAGATCAATATTCAAGTCGTTGGATTTCTTGCAACAATTGCAAGACCACGCCATAACGTCGTCATTGTGCAACATTTTTCAATGAATATATTCATTTTAACACATTAATTGTATTATAAATTGTACCTAAAGTTTTATAAAAGTAAAAAGTTTTGTTCCTTTCCAAAAAAAAAAGATTACAATTGGTAATTTTTTCGTCGTCTACATGTATTCCTCGCCTTAAGCCCAGATGTGAATGTCATAATAACGGTAATGGTGCAAAAATAACTAATTCCGTGGTCGCCGTTGTGTCTTTGTTACACTAATTGCAAGAGGAGCAAATTTATCGACTCGACGTCCTACGACAATTTGTAGTGGTCGGGGAGTAAAATGTAGGATTAACGGGTCCGTTATCTCGTGGCATAACTGCATAGTTGCAGTCACGGACGAAGAGCAGGGTCATCAAGCTGAGAGGCAATTAGTAAGCAGCCTTGATGAACCCGTCTATATTAAGATAGGGAGGAGGTGCACAGTTTGTGCAGTTGCGGAGTGTTCGTTCTTGAACTCCCTTCAGCTGCTTTTCTCTCTCTCTCTCTCTCTCTCTCTCTCTCTCTCTCTCTCTCTCTCTCTCTCTCTCTCTCTCTCTCTCTCTCTCTCTCTCTCTCTCTCTCTCTCTCTCTCTCTCTCTCTCTCTCTCTCTCTCTCTCTTGCTCCCTTTCTCCGCCTCGCTCCTATCTGGTCGATAATTAACAAATTCGAATTAATAGCTTCTCGACGTTCATGGATTGAAAAAAAAAAACGTCGACGATACTCAAGGACCACTTAAATTTTCCTTCAATAAAATGTCTTATATGTTCCGATTAAAATTAATTTTTATATATTCATAAATTAATTTTTATATATTAATATATTAATTTTTATATATTTTCAAATTATTGGATCGTTAAATAAATTCTCAAAGATCCTTCAAAAATATCGGCAATAGAAGTTCCAACATTTTTTTCAGCTGTACTAAAATGAAAAAATACAAAATCTAAGCTACTTAATCATTGCTAATGAATTGATAGCGACAAAAATACGAGTGTACTTTTTTTTCATGGGAGCAATATGTTTCGCCTTTTCGAAAATTGCTTATTGTTTTATGATGTTAAAGTTTACATTTTTGGAACGCAACGAAAATTATTTATCTTTTTATTTCCTTATTTTTTTATTATTATAACAAATATATTGTTGCTAATTTTGAATGCAGATCTCCAAATAAGCATCCTCTCAAATAGTTAAGTGATTTTCGTAGCCAAAATCTGAAAAGAACAATTTTGGGAAAATGAAGAAAAAAAATCATATTCATTGCACTCCAATCTCATATTGTTTTAGGCTTTCAAACCCAAACAAATAAACAATACAATAGTATTCCTTCATTACTCGACATATCTCTCTAAATAAAATCTATATAGTTATGTATATATAATTAATTTAAACACCATCTTAAATTAGTATTAAAAATATCATTTTTAGTTTTTATAAAATAAAGTGATAATTTTTTTCTCATCATCTTTTTTCACTCGATATACAATCGATCCTACTAGTACATTTAATAAATGTGCTTTTTATCTTCATGGCATTGGCGTTTGCATCGTTGACATGCAACGAAGATATTCTTTTTTATGCCATTATTTCTTTACTTCTACGATTAACCTAAATATAAATTTGCTTTGGATTAAATTCAGATTGAAAAGCGCTGATGAAGATCCCGTAAAAAATCTTCTTTTCCTAATCTGCCAAAAAACCTTAGAACAATAAAAAAAAAATAATAATTCTATTCCAACGATGCGCACTTAGGCATATTTTTTTTCACACTTAATTCAGATAGTAAGCTCGGTGAAGTTTGATCCGCAATATTTTCCTCAACGATTATTATCTTGATTTGTTGAATGATTGGTCGTTGAATTCAACGATTAATAATTTGGGAACGATTGGCAAGTTGAAATTTGGGGTTTTTGAAAATCTGCAGCACCGACCACACGATCTGCATTAACGAGGAATTGCCGATGAAGAGAGGCCACCGCGCAGTCTGGACCGCGTGTTACGTGTACACTCGACTGTTTAAAATTTCCGACACACCCCGAGTACACTTTGTCACCGACCACAGGATGTTATACTTGAGACAGGATACGACGTCCGGAGCAAGAGATGCCCTTGGTACTTCCCTCCTAACGTCGAGAGAATATTTCCTTACCGGAAATCTCGTTTTGGTCACGTGGACAACCTCAAACTCTGATCCACCGACGATGCGAATGAAAATAAATGGATTTACTACCTGGATTATGTGTTTTTCCAATTTTTTTTTTTTTTGCAACCTTGCAACCTGAGTCAGTAAACGCCCTTAACGTTCCTCACTCAAGAATAATGCTGCGCCAATACGTGCGCATCGAACGCTGAATAAAAAAATAATCGAGGCAAGCATTTTTATTATTGAGAAATAACACAAAAATTCGTCATCGAACAATGATACAATTAAAATAAAAAAGAATACAAAATTAAAACTGAATATTTCTATTTTTTATAGTTTTTAGTAGTTTTAACAATAAATATAATATGAGATTTATGAGATGAATGAAAAATAAAAAAGATTTCAAAATAAAATGAAACTAAAATTGAAACCGAATCTTTCTATTTTAGTTTTTAATAGTTTTAACAATAACTGAATTTCCGTCACGTTGACAATGACATTGAGCAACAAATTTTTGAAAAATCCCGCCATATCGCACGGTGCTGATGCACAAAGGAGTATTCTCGTGAGTGTCTGCGACAAGTGCCACGCAGCAAACCGGGATTGATTTAATTAGTACACCGTTAGTTTGCGCTAGGTCATTAAAGGCCCTTTTATTTCTCGCACCATTCATTATTCATCGTCGGACAACAGACTGCAATCTTCAAGTTTGTGTGTGTGTGTGTGTGTCAATGCGAGGCACGTGCCCCATCATCTGGGGAACCGTCGCGGCGCGCGGTTACCGGAAGCGCGCGGGGGAAACGCCACGACAGATGAGATCATCGGACCCCACGTTGTAATTAATGTTGAGAGCATCAAGCAAAAGTAACGAAGCGGTAATATACATATAAATACATATATGCGCGAGCCTATACGTGTATCAATGCTTCAGGTGTCTACATACAGGGTGTCCCGATTAAAGGACAATACAAGTGTGAAATTTTGTGAAAGTCGTTTCTTTTGGCATTTTTTAAATGTCTTTGAATGTTTAAAAAATTAAGAAATTTCGATCTTTAAAAAATATGAAAATGTCACGGAACCCGAATTATTCTAGTTGCAGTTCGTATAAAAATCTCGTATTCGAAACATTAAACGCGTTTTTCTCGAAATGTTTTTTTTTCTTCTAACCGATGGGAGCCCTTTGAAAAAGGAATTTTTGAACGATCAGTCTTAAATTTGGTAAAGACATTTTTCACGTCATTCCTCAGAGCGGCATGGGAGCTTATATTATTTTTTTTTTGTAATTTATTTATTTTTTTGAATTTTAAAAAATACGTAACAATTTTGTTTTTTCTTATCTTAAAAATTTAATTTTTTTAAAGAAAAAAAAACTTGAAAAACGAGTCCCATTTTGACACTTAATTTTCAAATGGCCATTTCGTTAATTTGTTATAAAAATATAAATTAATATTTTTTTTAACTATTTTTTTAAATTGTTAAAATTAAAATTAAATTTTTTTTATAAAAATATAAATTTCATTTTTATAAAAAATCAAACTCCCTCAATATACCACTCTACAGTTTTTGTGTACTGATGAATAATCTGTTTTGCTTTTTTTTTCTTTTTTACACTTTTTAAACAAGTAGGATTGTTCACCATCAGGGGCCATTTTTTCATAATTTTGCAGTGGTGAAATCCCGTGTTAAAAAATAATCAAATATTAAACGCTCTTTTGTACGGGTAAAAGAGAATTTAACAAGCAAAAAAATCAAACCAATTAATCTTATAGATTGTAAGAATGATAAGCAGTGATTTTCAGGGCCGTCACGCTGGGACGATTTTTTAAAGCCCTAAGAGCTGTTATTCCACAAAGGACCCATACAAAAAAAAAGTATTTCGCCCCCCCCCCCCCCCCCCCCCTCCACCGAATGCCTCACCAGAACCGAACAAATTTTATTGAAAAACCTTTCTTCGCGACTATAACTTTTCGACAGACCAACCTCGCTTAACGATGATGACTACATGGACCACACATGACAATGTAACGGCCCACAGCCAATAATAAACTACACGGAGAGAATTAAATGTTAAAAATTAGCGTGCAGTAACGGTAACCAGATGACAACCCTGAAACTTCGCTTATTATTACTGAGTAAAACACAGATTTTCACGAAAATAAAATAAAATTTCTTCTTCAGATAGAAAATTTTACCACATTTTCCAGCAAATTTTGATGTGTAACAAAATACGCAAACCGTAAATTTAAAAAAATATATAATATCAGCGAAATTTTACTGTGCATTTTATTATTTTATGCCTTTCAAAAATGTCTATAAAAAAGTATCGTCTTTATAACAGTTATTTTAAGATTTATTATAAAATTTAATGAGTGTTGCAGGAAAATGTATTGTGCTCTCGGTAAAAATTATCGTGCGCGCTTGGTTAAAATTATCGTGCGGTACAGTACGGTAATTTTGAGGCACTGCATGGTAAAAATTCCCCTTCATACCTTCCACTTCAGAATGGTATGGTCCCCTTCATACCTTTCACTTCAGAATATTATTATCGCACCAGTTTTTGAAGAAAAAATACATTCTACTACGGATTTTTTCAATCGAAGAATTTAAATTTTACCAGCCTTATAGGGAATTTTTCTTCTGAGGTTGCCGCAGGTAAATTTTATTGTGCAGTACCGTAAAAATACCGTACGGTGCGGTTCGTAATTTTTAACCGATAGTAGGTAAATTTTCGAATATGCATGCTAAATTTTACTGTCTCCAATTTTTACCCTTCTTGTATAGTAAAATTTTCGCTACGTATTTGAAATTTTCTGTAACGTGAGTTAAAAAAAACTTGTACGAATTATTATGCTTTTCTCACTTGTCACCATATTGAAATATATCACGGTAAGTTTTACCGTGAAATTCACGACAAAGATTACTTTTTAATTCTCTCCGTGTACCTGTACCTGTATCTGCCCTTTTTAACAGCAATTCGTGAGAGTTTAGAGGGGACACCCTCTATATACATAAATTATAATAACTTGTTACGATGTCCAAGCACATGCTTATCAATGTATCCACGTCACAGTGCAGTACCACGATGATTATATTTCGCTTCGCCACGCTCAATAATCATTTTGTTTCTTTTCGACATACCGTTAAAATTTCCCACAAATGTCATTGACTCTTGGATATCACTGCGAAGAAAGTTATGTCAGCGCGAGAGTCATCTTACAGTGAACAAAAGAATCGGATGAAAAGAAGGAAAAAAAAAAGAACAACAGGGTAAAAATGTAACAGCAATCGTGATCGTTTACCAGCATTGAGGAGTGTTCGAGACGATGAATCATTGGTGGGATTTGCCTCGTTTAACGTCGCGTGTTGGTCATCCAAGAAAATAAAGCGTTAAGTATATAAAACACGATGTTATCCATGCAATATGCAATCTTTTCACTCTCTCTCACTCTCTCTCTCTCTGTCTGTCTCTCTCTCTCTCTCTCTTGCACTGTCTCGTTCCACCTGGCCGGATCGGTGCAAAATCGCGAGAATACTCGCGAGACCAGGCGAATAATAACGAGTATTACGAGCACACGAGGCATTCCCTTAAGAATTGCAGTGGCATTTTGTTTTTTTTTCTTTCCTTTTTCTTTGCACAGCGGTGAATGATTGAATGATCGTTCAATTTGAATGATCAAACGGCGACGACAATGTCTCGTTACAATGACACGCCTCGTTGCACAGCGGAGGCTTTTTGACAGCAACACGCGAGATAATTGTTTTTCTTAAGGGGCCAGTCCACTTTGAAAATTTCAAAAAATCGATTTTTTTTTACTGTTTTCGAAAGTACATACATGCAGAAATATTGTGTCAAAATTTTATGAAAATCCGAGCTCTCTAAGTATTTTTTTTTTTTTACCTGAACGTCAGGACCTCATTTCGTCTACCTGAGCGTATAGCTCGTCTAGGTGAGCGATTTTTAAAAATTATATTGCATAGTTCCTTTTTTATAAACAATTTTCTAACGATTTTCTCATGGCATTTTATACTTTTTGTTTTAGAAATGCGCCATTCTGTCAAAAAACATATTAAAAAATCCTACGTACTTCTATCGCGATTCTTATATATCATCGAAAAAACTTTCGTGTCTCATCATAACTCAAAAATTATTGGAGCTGTTGATCCTGCCGTCGACCTTCCAGAAATAAAGGCGTCATCGGAAAAATGCTGCCCAGTCGCCATTTTGACATGTATCGCTGTGAAAAAATAATTTTGTATAGTCAATTACGTGTATAATAAAACCCCTGTTTTGTAATTCCGATTTATTTTATGGTTAAGCTGAAAAAAAAATCACAAAATATGCCCTTTTTTGTGCTCTAGAGTGGCCCTAAGGCCTTAAGCAACTTTATATTAAGGATGTATAACCTAAAACTGCAAAAAAAATAGATTTTAGATAATAATAGGAATAAGGAAATAAAAAAAAGAAAGGGGAAATTTTCTTTGCATCCTAACGAGGAAAACGTCAACATCATCTAGGGTCATAATTATCTATTCCCAACGATGCTCACCCTACACAATGGGGCCAGTAGCAGTGCAATTAATTAATTGAGATGAAGAGCTGGAGGTTGGAAGGGAGTGAGGGAGGAGAGTCGATGGAGAAAGAAAATGGCAGCGAACCTTTCTGAATTGTATGAACGACTCGAAAGACAATAATGAAATGGGAAATCGATCGTACTCGCTTCGGCAGATTTTTGATGGGTGCAAAATCGATGAGTACGAACAAAAAGTGCAGCCACGAGACACCTCCCCAGGGTCTGGAATTACATGGGGAAGTTATCGGGGGGCAGAGGAGGGGGTGGGGCAATTCCCGAGCCTGAAGTTTGCTCCGTTGAAACGACGCTATTAAATTAATTTGATGATTACGAAGAAATATTCCAATCCACTTTAATGAAAAATTTTATATAATAACTTCTCACGTGTTTGCTTTCAATAACAATTAGTAAGATTCTATCTAAGTGAGCAAATAAATTAATGCAGTATTGTTATCTAGAGCGCTGTTTCGGAAGTGATTTTTAGGATGGAATGACGTTTAAGGGGGGAAAACCCTTTGGACGCCCGAAAATCAGTCATTTTTCATGAATTTTTTTAAACGTGATAAAACAATCGCATCATTTTAAAATTTTGACATTATCTTATTACAACTTACAAGTGTTACATTTTTTTTTAAACAGAAAACAATGGCGGCGTTATAAGGTATTCCTTTAAGCGTCTTTTGCGTGATATCGAAAAGTGCTCTATTTGTCTGATTTTTTTCTATTGATCTGAAACAGAAATTAAAAATATTTTTCGTTTATTGACATGTGTAGGGAAAGGATATACCTATAAAAATATGAAAAAGTATAAAATTAAAACTTAAGTAGGCTATTTAATTAAATTTTCATATTTTTGACCATTTTCTCGACAATTTTTACCCCAAAAGACGAATTTATTTACGCGATGACCTTAAAACTTTAGGTACACGGAGAGAATTAAATGTTGAAAATTACCGTGCAGTAACGGTAACCCGATGACAACCCTGAAAATTCGCTTATTATTACTGAGTAAAACACAGATTATCACGAAAATAAAAGAAAATTTCTTCTTCAGATAGAACAATTTACCAGATTTTCTAGTAAATTTTGATGTGTAACAAAATACGCAAAACTTTAATTTAAAAAATATACAATATCAGCGAAATTTTACTGTGCATTTTATTATTTTATGCCTTTCAAAAATGTCTATAAAAAATTATCGTCTTTATAACAGTTATTTTAAGATTTATTATAAAATTTAATGAGTGTTATAGGAAAATGTATTGTGCTCTCGGTAAAAATTATCGTGCGCGCTACCCTTCTTGTATAGTAAAATTTTAGCTACGTATTTGAAATTTTCTGTAACGTGAGTTAAAAAAAACTTGTCGCATACGAATTATTATGCTTTTCTCACTTGTCACCACATTGAAATATATCACGGTAATTTTTACCGTGAAATTCACGACAAAAGTAACTTTTTAATTCTCTCCGTGTACTATTTCATTAATTACCAACCCTTATCTCAGTCGGTCAGTCTACCATCGTGCCTGAGAAATATGACACTCTTTATTTATTCCTTATTTTTTCTCTCTGTTAGTATAATGCGTGCGTGCGTGCGTGTGTGTGTGTGTGTGTGTGTGTGCGTGTGTGTGGATAAAATATTTTAAATCCTTTTGAAAAGATTATTTCGATTTTTCATTAGCTACTTTTGGCGATCCTGCATTTTAACGCAGGGGAAGCCCGGTTAAAGCGAATACCCCGGGCAAAGTGAATACTCGCTACCACTCGCAAATTATGCGTTTGCCGATCGCCACATTACTATAGCAACGTTCGCCCATCGTCACCCAGTACGTGGCCAATACGTTGGTGAGTGGCCGTGTCACGCGCCATCCAGAAGACGACGATTTGTGTTTTTGCTTGAAAAATATTGATTCATCAAGGGAAGTATTTTGCTAATAACAAGAAAGTTATTTATTTATCGTCCTTTGTTTTTCGGTGGTTACAATGTATGGTTATGTAGCTTTCTACACGGTGTAGAACATGAGACCCAAAGCAATAGTTTTTATTTGAAACGGAATAACATCAGGAGTGACCACGTGGGGCAAAGCGAATAGGGCAAAGTGAACACCGTATTCACTTTGCCTGGTGATCGTAAAGAATTTCATTATATATAATAATCTGCATATTTCGTTTCAGATGGTTAATAAATTTAAAAAAAGACGACACAAAGTTCTTAAAGTGCAGACGTCATATGCAAATAGCAATAAATTTATGTAAAACTGGAGAATTCATCAAAGGAACAGCCAAAAAGTACGAGTTAGCATACGCTACCTTATACAGATCGATTTGTTAATAACTTACGTTTCCAAGGATTTCTTTGTTGTTATCCACTTTGCCGTTATGCCGTATCCATTTTATCCGGGGAGCTCGGGCAAAGTGGATACTTTGACATTTTTTTCTTATTTGATTTATAGCAACTAATTAAAATAGAATTAAGGGAATATTGTTAACGCGTCTCGAAAGTTGATTAAATACTTTCTTTTTTATTTAATCAACTTTCTAATCAGAAAATACTGATTAGAAAGTTGATTAAATAAAATTGATGATTAAATACAACTATTTAATCAGAAAATACTGACTGATCTCAGATAATTGTTTCAATCTTCTCTATTATACATTTTTGGCAATAATCACGGAAAGCTTATGGTGTTCACTTTGCCCGGACTTCCCCCAGTTACACAGAACGTCGAGTCTTTCAAAGGCTAATCCAAACACACGATTAGACCTTGTGCCCATTGGAAGCGGGTCGTTTACAATTGCTGCGAATATACAGCCGATCCTCTCCGGAGAGTTCATTGAGAATATTCCGGAAATATCTTTTCGTAGTCGCGATTTCAAGATTTTTTATTTATTATAGAAACGCATACAGACGATTGAAAGGAAGATTGAATTTTTTTTCAATTTCTAGGGCTCTCCTTCGTTTGCTCTTTCCAGCTTTCACTTTTACTCTCACTCTTCGGCTTAAATTTATCACCTGAATATATTTGCACTTCCGGTCCAGTAATGTCGCGGCTCGAATATTTCTGTTATTTCACTGCGGGATTTTTGTTATTACGCGCAATTGTGGGATAACAGGAAAATCGTTTAATCTTGCACTCATGCGGTACGTAAAGGCCACGCAGATCGCACGAGTTTCTCTCATTTATTTCGCGTTGCTCTATAGCTCCGAATTTATCAACAACGCGAGGCGCGCTCGATAGCGCGAATACGTCTTTTCACCAAAGAGGTTATTTTTAGGTTTTTTAGTCGTTTCTTTCTTTTTTTTTCCCTTTTCGTTTGTGGGTACGGTGATGTTGCCCGAGCCGGGAGGATAAATATTTTTGTATATTCGATGACGCTCGCCGCAAGTCGTCGCAAATTGGAAAATCTATATTCGAAATTTCAAAACACGATTCGAAACGAAAAAAAAAGGAATTTAAAGCGTGTTATTTCTAAAATCGCAGAAAAGTCAGCGATTCTTCGAATTAATGCGAAAAGTCGAATATTTTGGCAATTTCGTTGATTAAAAAAAATTACAAATGTTGCCAAATATTTCTCATATTATTGCGTAGTTTGAAATATTCCCGAAATTTCTTCGGGGACTAAAATATTTTCGAATTTTGCCGAAATATTTCAAATATTCCCGAAATTTCTTCGTGGACTCAAATATTTCCAAACTTTGTTCAAATTATACACATTTCAATATTTCCGAAATTACAAAATGCACTGTTAAAATATTGCCGATTTTATTATGAAATATTATGAAAATATAATTTATCATATGATAATCAATATTAATAAGATATCACTCGTTAATTTTTTAATATTACGGGGCCGCCTATACCGGTACGGTTTTTCCACAGTTTCCCCGTACCCTCGGCAAATGCGGCATATTGTAGCTTAAGGTATTACTGGATAGATATTGAAAAATTGCCAAAATTCTTGTAAATTTGAGCAATGATAGTTCTTGATAGAATACACGGAGAGAATTAAAAAGTAATTTTTGTCGTGAATTTCATGGTAAAAATTACCGTGATATATTTCAATGTGGTGACAAGTGCGAAAAGCATAATAATTCGTATGCGACAAGTTTTTTTTTAACTCACGTTACAGAAAATTTCAAATACGTAGCTAAAATTTTACTATACAAGAAGGGTAGCGCGCACGATAATTTTTACCGAGAGCACAATACATTTTCCTATAACACTCATTAAATTTTATAATAAATCTTAAAATAACTGTTATAAAGGCGATACTTTTTTATAGACATTTTTGAAAGGCATAAAATAATAAAATGCACAGTAAAATTTCGCTGATATTATATATTTTTTAAATTTAAGTTTTGCGTATTTTGTTACACATCAAAATTTACTAGAAAATCTGGTAAAATTTTCTATCTGAAGAAGAAATTTTATTTTATTTTCGTGAAAATCTGTGTTTTACTCAGTAATAATAAGCGAAGTTTCAGGGTTGTCATCTGGTTACCGTTACTGCACGGTAATTTTTAACATTTAATTCTCTCCGTGTAATAATACATGAATTATTTTAGAATTTTTCACTGCAGACGTTAATGGTTGCAAAACGAATGGAACTAAATCGCCGTAAACTCTGAAAATATTATATCATCAAGATTTACGATCAAGCGATTCATTATGCTAAGTTTCAAATAAATCGTCTGAGTAATTGTCGAGAAATTAATTTAAGTAATGAAGAATATCACCTTTTTTAACGAAGAATTAATAGCAATCATTAGAAAACTCAATATATATTGAGTTTGTTTGGGTAATAATTGATAATAATAAGATGATCCGAAAGTATGAATTAAATTTAAAAATTGAGAAAAAATTGAAAAAAATTTTGTTGGACAGTTAACAAAGATGTTTAGGTACTGACGAAAACTCAATCAAGCAAACACCAGTATCGTCGAATTTGACTTCAATTATTATTAAAACTAGAAAAGTAACATTTCTAAGTTTTAATTTAGTATTAAATTAGTTATTTGTAAGGCTAAATATGTACGATATAATCTGGACTTGTAAATTCACGATTCGCCCATTTTTGAATAACTTTTTGCCCGACGGTCCATCCCGTAATACCTTAAAGCCTTAGGCCACTCTAGAGGCAAAAAAGGGCATATTTTGTGATTTTTTTTCAGCGAAACCATAAAATAAATCGGAATTACAAAATAGGGGTTTTATTATACACGTAATTAACTATACAAAATTATTTTTTCACAACGATACATGTCAAATGGCGAGTGTGCAGCATTTTTCCGATGACGCCTTTATTTCTGGAAGGTCAACGGCCGGACCAACAGCTCCTATAATTTTTGAGTTATGATGAGACACTAAAGTTTTTTCGATTATATATAAGAATAGCTATAGAAGTACGTAGGATTTTTTTTATATATTGTTTTTTGTCAAAATGGCGCATTTTTAAAACAAAAAGTATAAAATGCCATGAGAAAATTGTCAGAAAATTGTTTATAAAAAAGGAACTATGCAATATAATAAAAAACATCCTACGCAGGGCCTCAGAAAATGTAATTCTAAATATACAGTTAAAATTTCAAGTGAATCGGTTGAAATTTGAGTTATGAGTCCGGCCGACTTGAAAAATGTAGTTTTGAGATAAACGCGTTTAAAGTTAGTAGAAAGTCACGACATGAATCAAGAGGGGTTGCGCTAGAATTCGAAAATCGAGTACTTAGAGATTTTTCACACCCATAATCTTTTGGAATATAATTTTATAGGTACTAAGATACTTTTTTATAAAAAAAAATCGATTTTTGGAAACACCTAGAGTGCCCTGAGGCCTTAAGACGGCTGTGGACGCAGCGGAAGTTAGGTTAGATTAACGAGGTGCGGGTAGGGAGTGATTGGAAAGGATTCAATTGGGAAGAATAATACGTAAAAACCCGCAAGGGTATATGTTGGAACAGAGGAAAATAAATAAAAAAATACTGTTAAAAATAAGAGCAAAACTTGCAAGCGCAAACATTTAAATGGTGTTTCAAATTTTCGTATTCCTCCGATCGACGCGCATTGGCCCTGAATCGCGAAATTGCGAGGATACCAATGGCAATATCTTGAAAATCAAGATTGCCGGATAATAGCCGTTGTTCCTATCGAATTCTGCGATACGCGTTGCGATCGCGGCCGGATATAGCAATAAACGTGGGCAGGAAAAATACACACGATGCTGGGAGAAGCACATCCGTTATTCTATAAATTATCATACTAAATGCGAGTTCAGTTTTAACCACGCCTATCGAGAATTAAGGTTAGAAATAATCGTTGCTTTATTTTAACAATTTTTACAATGATTTTATAAAAGTCTGAAAAATTGACGAAGTTATGAGAATTTTCGTGAAGGGTCGGATACTGCCGGGGTTTACCCTTTTTTTTGCATTTTTCTCGAAACGGTGTAAAAGTCTTATCTGGTAATCGATTCGTCTGATTTACATCAAATTCGGAGAGAGCATAGTTTATAACATTTCCATCGTATGATCGAATGTTTTTTTTTAAATATGTTTATCCGTTTGTCAACAAATAATTGAAGTTGTTTTTCTTTGTCGAAAATCGAACGTTTTTTTTCTACGGCTTGCCATTATTGTAATTTTAAAAATTTCAACAAAACCATCCCGACCATACGAAAGTTCAATTATTATACTAAAAGTATATTTTTGTTATTTTTCATTCGAGATCAGACTAGTTACGAGAGTATATTCCAATAGACAAAATACTCAAGCTTGGCACGACTACGTATTAAGGCCTTATATACGCGAAAAATTTAAAAATTTTTCATTTTTTAAATTATTTTTGATTCCATTAGCCTGAACGGTTAGGAATATTTTAAGCTTGACAGAATTGAAAAATTCCAAAAATTGTTAAAGTAAGTAAGATTGTATTTATAATAGATACCGCGCGGCGCGCCCGACCGCCAACTTCAAAGCCGTTTTTCCACGATTCACTTTTTTGAACCTTGTGGAAGTTCTAACTCTTGAACGAAGGTTCAGATCGCTTTGAAATGTTTACAACATATTCTTAGGATCATCACCTATCGTGTGAACCACAGAAACAAAAATTTCAATGACACAAAAAAATATAAAAAATAAAATACCGACAGAAAATTGAGTAAAAAAATTTTAAGTTTCGAATTTTTATTATAATTTTTTTTTTAAATAATATTGTTGGTTCACACTGAAGATACATTCATTATGCAATTATAAATGTGTTCATTTTTTTTTCAGACACCCACATAGATGCCGAGAACTTTCACCATCAACGCGCGTGCAAAAAAAATACAATGCTTTATTATGTTATATCTCCGCCATTTGTTAATATTTCCGATTTTTTTTTTACATATATTTAACCATGTGCATAAATGATCTGTAAAAAAAATGTCAATATATGCGTCATTTTTTTTTAACCGCGTCTAGAAAAGTACCTTCGAAAATCGGCGAAATCGCGTATATAAGGCCTTAATTGTGTGTAAAATTTCGACCTCGTCATCCCAGTAGGGTAGGGAGGGGCATGTTGAGCAAGTTTGGAATTATCGCCCTGTAATTCCTTAACAGCCTGCCGTATAAAAGTGAAACCTACTTTGATCAATAGGAAATTTATCTGGAAAAAAGAAAGTCTGTAGACGAAATTCCTGTTATCCGTATTGTTTCACAGAAGATAATCTTTCTCAAATGAGTAAGGCCATATTTCCTCAACCTGCCCCGATAGTGGGGTAAGCTGAGCATGGGTATGAGGTAAATTGGGCAAGGGCAAAGTAAAAAATGCATAAAAAATTAGACGTACGCAACATGATTTGGTACAATGCAGTAATAAACCAACAGTTGCTTGTTAATAAGTTAGATTTTGAAACATTAACATCAATTGCAATGAACTTCGAAATATTTTTTTTCTCATACAATGGTAGAAGAAAATCTTTCAATCACGTTTTTTTTTTACTTTTGGGTGCAAAAATAAAAGCGATGGCGTGATGTGTTCCCTTCCCCCATACCTCTCTCCGCTATTTGATGCACCCGCGTGCGGTGCTTAGTTTTCCAGATATTTCGATTGCCCAACTTACCCGACTGCTCAACATGCCCTTCGCTGATCCTACTCTCGTCAGAAAGAAATTTTTAAAAAGGCACCGTTTTTTTTTTCGTCGAAGCAGAGCACACTGGTTTATGATTTCTGCCTCATCCAGCCCAGTCAAATTTTCCCAGGCGTAATATTTTCATTTTCTCCAAATCCAAGATCACATAACGGCTTCAATGAAGACATAGCGGTATAAACGGAGAGGAAAAAAAAAAGAAAAGTCACACAGGTCGGCTTTCGATCAGTTGGACAAGGAAATGCCGTTCTCACGACTTTCTTATCGCAATCACTATCCGGGTTTGCCGTTACCGCTTGGCCGGAAGCTTCCACTATCCACCGCTTCCGCTATGATACCTTTCTCTCTCTCTCCCTCTCTCGCTCTCTCTCTTCCTCCTTCTTTCCATATATGATCCCTAATAACTACAATCGTTGCTTACTCTGCGACAGAGGAGGCGAAGAAAACAAAAGGCCCAACGATTTCGATCAATGCCAAAAATGAATTGCAAATTGACAAAAACCGGTTTTCATGGTCGCAAGAGTATGAAAATTTGTTAAATTCTCGTTTAAGCCTGTAGGCACTCGAGGGGCCCAATGAGGCTGTACCCAGTGTTGGGCGTTAATCAATTAAATTTTAAATCAGTTCATTAATTGACTAAAAAAGTAATTAAATTAATTTAATTGCAATTAACATTAATTGCAATTCATTATTAATCACATGTTGCAATTGATTTATTTGGATTAATTTATGTTAATTGCAACTCACCATTAAAACAATTGCAATTAATTTGTTTTATTGTTCTAAGAAACAATTAAAACTAACAATTAACCTATTTAACTTTACAAATATCAGATTCGACGTGCGTGTTTGGGTTTTGTAGGCTTACGCAGGTCCCTATACAATAATTAGTTTTAAATGTTAGTTTTTAATCAAATACACCAAAGAGATTGAAAATTGATTAGTTTTCTAATTATGGAAAGTCACGATTAACAATTGATTGATTGTTAATTGCGACTACAGCTATTAAAAATTAATTAATTGTTAATCGTGAGTTTTCACACACGGAGAGAATTAAATGTTAAAAATTAGCGTGCAGTAACGGTAACCAGATGACAACCCTGAAACTTCGCTTATTATTACTGAGTAAAACACAGATTTTCACGAAAATAAAATAAAATTTCTTCTTCAGATAGAAAATTTTACCAGATTTTCTAGTAAATTTTGATGTGTAACTAAATAAGCAAGACTTAAATTTAAAAAATATATAATATCAACGAAATTTTACTGTGCATTTTATTATTTTATGCCTTTCAAAAATGTCTATAAAAAAGTATCGTCTTTATAACAGTTATTTTAAGATTTATTATAAAATTTAATGATTGTTATAGGAAAATGTATTGTGCTCTCGGTAAAAATTATCGTGCGCGCTACCCCTTCTTGTATAGTAAAATTTTAGCTACGTATTTGAAGTTTTCTGTAACGTGAGTTAAAAAAAAACTTGTCGCATACGAATTATTATGCTTTTCTCACTTGTCACCACATTGAAATATATCACGGTAATTTTTACCGTGAAATTCACGACAAAAATTACTTTTTAATTCTCTCCGTGCAATTACATTTAATTAATTGTTAATTGTTATAGTCGTGATTAACAATTAATTAATTGTTAATCTTTAGTTACCCTGGCAATTAAATTTAGCCCAACACTGGGCGTACCCAGTGGGTCACGTAGACCGATCGATTTGACTCTGGAATTATTGATCTACCAATTAGGGCAATGGGAATAAGGAAATGTGTGCTACTGCGATTGCAGTGTAATATTTCTTTCTCTTTCTCTCTTTCACTTGTGCACACAAACATCGTGGCTCTTCACAGTCACACGTAATCGAAAGTCTCGCACGAGAAGTTTGACATCCGGGTGTGCCTACACGCAGATTTCCTGCCCACGTGATATACTTATGACCCTAGGATCTTCGCGATACCACAAATGGCCGAATTATTCGGCCGCAAGGAATTTCTACACATGTATCCGAATATCTATATTTATGTATATTATTTTTAAAGCAAGATCAGAAAAGGAAATTTCGTCGTTTTTTGCCTACTCATAGGGAAACATCCTCGACAATCTTTGACAAACTTTGTGAGAGGTACTCACCCTTTCGGTGATCAATTTTCTCGCGAATTATCCCAAAGTCATTTTTTATTTTTTTTTATTTTCGAATCGCTCGCTACTCACCTGAAACAATCAAAATATCACAAAATTTACAATAAATTCACGCATATGAAATAAATAATAATAAGAATAATAATCATATATAATAGAATAGTTAATAATAATCGGGTATAATAAAAAAAAGCTTTAAATATAGGAAAATAGTCGATTATTTGTTTTTTTACTGCCAGTCGAGAAGGCGTACTTTTCGTATTTGAAGAAAATCTTTTACAAGACGTGATGCATGATTGAGGTCGTTATCGTGTTGAAAAACCCAACCACGCGGCATTTTTTTCATTGCAAGTGAGAGCATATGGTCTTGCAATATATTTCCGTACATTGTAGCGTCCATATTGCCTTGAATTTCTATCAGCGAACCAACGCCCTCGTCAGAAAATGCTCCCCAAACTTTAAGCGGCCAGTCCACTTTGAAGCCACGAAAAAAAGGCTATTTTCGCGATTTTTTTTTTGAGGATTTTATAAAAGATATGAATATAAAAGTTGTTGGGCTAGATAAATAAAGTCTTGAAATACATAAAAAAAAATTCAATTCATTTTTATTTATTTTTAAGTACAAAAACTATAGTTTAACGTAACGCCTCAAAAATAGGTGCGCTAGGTAGCTCCATCACAACTCGGCAACGGCTTGTCTGAAACAAAAAAATCAAAGTCCATTAGATTCAGTAGGACACCAGCTACAAAATGACCCTCGGATATAAAGTTTTATCAAAAAATAAAAAAATGGCAGATGAAAAACGAAAAAAGTACAAAAAAAACGCGTTTTTTTCGCAGTTCTTCGCAAAAAAAAATAGTAAAAATAAAAATTTTAAAACCATTGAGGGTCATCTTGTTGCGAATCATGTTTACAATATGTGGTTCAAATTTCAAGAGAATCGGTTTATTAGTTTTAGAGATACGATGGAGCTAGATTTTGAAAACGTTGTTTCGAGAAAAACGCGTTTAAAGTTTATACTATGAAAAACTCTTACCTAAACTCAATCGGCAATTCCTGCACCGTACAAAATCCCTTCTGATTGCTCATCATCGTCGATTTCTTCAAGTCTTGCTTGCTTTCGTTTGGTTCTGGTCTCTTTTGAGCACCCAGAACTGCGGCGGTTTGCAGAGCGAACACGCTCATCATCGCCCAGGTAGACGAAATGAGGTCCTGACGTTCAGGTAAAAAAAAAATACTTAGAGAGCTCGGAATTTCATAAAATTTTGACACAATATTTCTGAATGTATGTACTTTCGAAAACAGTAAAAAAAAAATCGATTTTTTGAAATTTTCAAAGTGGACTGGCCCCTTAATGTTCTCGCCACCATGTTTTACGGTAGGAATTTGATACCTTGCGTTGAATCTGGTGCCTGTTGGACATCTCACGTATTTCCGACCATCGCTTCTGAATAATTTAAATTTCGGATTCATCGGAAAAAAGCACTTTCCGCCAATCTGATGCTGTCCAATGCTGATATTTTTTTGCAGAATTCAACCTGGCCTTTTCCATTGTATTTGGCATACAACTCAGCAAAAAAATCAAATTTCAATTTTTTTTTCAAATCCTTCGTTCAATCACGAAGTATACTTATCTACTAACAGAAAAAAATTGGTTTTTTAATTTCAGTTAAAGCTATCATGAGTTAGCCTGACCACCCCGAGGACACTTTTTTTTTTAGGGGTCTCCGGAAACCAGGTCCCACCGGCTGCATTTCCCAAATTTTTGGATGAAAAATTTTGGAAATATTATTGAAATGTAGCTCTTTTATGTGCTTAACATTTTGAATAAAATTATTTATATATTATATTTATAAAAAAATAGAGTAAATATACTTTTTTTTGGCTTCGAAACCCACGTAACCCCTTAATGTTTGTTGATTAATTATAAATAATTAATAATGTTGATCTTGTAGGGTAATTACCAAAATTTAATAATTAATAAAAAGAGACTGATTCGTATTAACATTTTGACTTTTATTGAAGGATTTTTTTAAGCGTCCACAATTATCCCACTCTCCCCTACATACGTAAGAAATATTAGTCAATTGGTACAGTGCTATTTATATATGTTTTTTTTTTTAATTTCCTAAGTTCCAACGTATACCCTTGACGACGTTGAAGTTTGCATCGTTGGAATGCAACAATCTTTTTTTTTCTTCATTTTTCCGTTCTTTATTCTTATCATTATACAAAGTCTTTTCTTTGCAAATTGTGATCGTTAATTTCTAATAAAAAATACGTAAAAATGTTTGGGTCATTTTGACACCCTGAATCGACCAAATAAAATTTGTGCAATTTAACAAAAATTCGTTTTCGTTGCGTTCGAACGATGCAAACTTCAGGTTCGTATAAATTGACTAAATTAGAAATCATAATTAAAGAAAAAAATAGTATAAAAATAATAATGGGCTATCACTATATATCGGAATGAAACTGTCGTATTTAAAGTCTCAGCGCGCAAGAGGATGATCGTTAGCGGCATTTTGTCCCGTCACTGTCGGAACAAAAGAACGAGAGGGGAACTGATTTTTCGTTAAAGTATAAAAAGACGACCGGAAGGGTTGGTACACGGCTATAGGGTGGAGCCGTTGAATACCCTCATCATTAGTGTCGCCCTTGCGTTCACTCAGAGTTTGCCATTTTAAAGCTTGGAGACGGTATGTACGAGGGGCGCGTGGCGGAGGTGCGAAAGTGTAAAACCGTGAAACTGACGAGCGTCTCGAGTGGCGTCTGGTGCACTTTAAAAGTTAGCTTCATGATATTCGAATATCTTTCTTGGCACGAGAACTCTCGCCTGAGTAAAAGTCTTTTAGTCTCGCAGTACATCAACATTTTATAACAATCTGTACAGAGTCGAAGAAATGTCGAACGGAAATAGAGGGGAAATAAAAATGAAAATTTACTCAAAATTAATTAGGTGAGGTGTGCAAATTTTTTTCGAGTAAAATTTTAGATAAAATATTAATATTTTAAATATTAAAATATTAAAATATTGAATATAAATATATTAAAATATTGAAGCCGATGCTGGTGGTTGGGCGGTCGGGGTGCGGCTCGGGCGATCACTGGTGTCAAGCAGCCTGGGACGAGGTTGATACTTGGTGCGGTGACCGCTTAGCCGTGCTCTGGCTGGCGCATCGACGAGTGAGCGGGAGGCCGTTTTTTCTGAGGCCTTGGTGTAAATACCTTGAGCAAAGGTCTGTATACCAAGGAATCAGAGAATACCGGGCCGTCTATGCCGGTACGGGTTTTGGTCGGCTGTGGCCGCAACGGGGGTTAGGTAACGGGTGGGGGTACTGGAAGGGATGAAAAAGAAGGAGAAAGAAGGGAAGAAGAAAAAATGAGTAAAATTATGGGACTGGTAAAAAGCGCAAAGGCGCGTACCATTGAGGAACACACCAATAAAAAAAAAATTCTATTAAAATATTAAATATTAAAATATTAAAATTTAGCCAATAATCGTAGTAGTAGTGTTTATTCCTTGTATACCCTTTTAAGAGTGTTTACATTAGTACCCTTCCCTTCACCGTTACACACATGTTTACATCGGTTTTCTTATTATCTTACGTCTATCTTAATATTCTAGTTTTTCGAATTGCGTTATGTAGTCGCATAGTTGTTTTACCGGTTGCTTTTTCAATTGCGCCACTATTTTGCGGTCTATTTCTATACCCCTGTTCTTTTCCAACCACTGTTCCAATTCCTTTACAACCTCTTCATTGAGTATCCCCTTCACCTCTGGACACTCGCAAATGTGTCTCAAATTTTCATTTGCCTCTTTGCAAATTCTGCATTTGGAGTCTGCATACCCTTTTTTGCCGTCTCTTCCGATATTTCCACCTCTTATTCTTGCCCATGTTTCTTTTATTTCTCCGCTGATCACCTCGTCTTCCCAGTATCTTTCCATGTGTATTCCTGTTTTCCTATGCTTGTGTTCCTTGCAGCATGTGGACACGTCAACTTTACTCCAATCGTACTGAATTTCTTGTTCGATTTTTATTTTTGTGCCTCTTTCTATTCTTTTTTGTCCAGCTTCCTTATGTTTCCATTCCATATTGCTTGCCAGATTTTTCCCTCACCTACGCTTTCCATGGCTTCTTTCATTTCTTTTGCCCATTTTGATGGATTGCCATTTTTAATTGCTCTTACTTCCTCCCTTAGGCATTTTTTGGGCCACCTACCGTCCTCTATCTTTATTATTTCTACTTAATATCTCGCGGCACTTTTCCATGTTTCAACCTCCATTCGCCTACACCATGCTTCCATTCGCCAGATGTAGTTTGGGGTATTTTCACTAATTCCAATGGCCATGTTTACATATATTGCCTGGAAATTTTTCACCTGCGTTCTCCTCTTCCAACCCGAAATTTCGAATCCAATACAGCATTCCACTTTTTTTTCAATTGCGTCCATTAGGTATAATCTTCTTTTGAAAATTTAGCCAATAATTAATTTATTTATTGAATCGAAATTAATTAAATCGTAGAAATTAACGGGATTTGTGTACACTGAAATGTGAATTAGTAAAAATGTTGATTTTATGAAAGTTAAGTAGGAGAATCTTATCTTAATTGATGACATTTTTTAAATTACGGTAGTAAAATTGAAATAAACTTAAGTTCAATTATAATAAAATAATTAAAGCTTTAGTAAACATTTTTATAGAATAAATAAATAAAGAGAATATATTTTGAACTTTATACAATATTTTAATAGATATTGGATATTCAATTTTCTCACAAATTTATTTCTCAAAAAGATTATTATCACTTTTCAGCGGAAAATCTAACGAATAAAAAATTAGGGCAATCCTTCTGAGCGGGAAAATCTTCGATACGAGTCCGGGGGAAAAAGCAGCGCTCGGTCGAGCAGATATCTGTTTTGCCCTGACGTCGATACTTGTTCCATGGAAGTAAAGTCGATGCGGTGTGCTGTATAATTTTTCGGCACGAGGTAACATACCGACAATCTTTGATAAGTCGTGAGAGCTTAAGAAAAAAGGGAATCACTGACGTTACCCACGGTCGGCAACAATGAAGAGTCGGTGCGCGAGTTCCCTGGTAATTTAAACATTTTGTGGAATTTTAAGAAAAAAAAAATCAATTTTTTCAAATAAAACTTGTTTTTTGTTTCTTCGGTATTCTGTAAATTTGTTCCAACTTTTATTTGGGTTCTTTAGGTTTGTTGGCAAACTACATGTCTTTGTTTATAGAAAAATATGTGTTGTACGTTCAAAATTTGGAAAACCCATTTTTCAAAAGTTTAACGATAAAAATCAAACTTTGCACTGTCAAAAATGATTTTTAAGCCACTTTTTTTCCGCAAAAATAAAAAAAACAACAGATGGACCCATTTTTAGCCGTACGAAAAATAAAAAATTTTAAACTATGTTAAAGAATTGCAATTGAAACGTAAAAAAAATATAATTTCATTAGGGAAACCCAAACAAAAATATGATCAGTTTTCAGCTATACTGAAAAATGAATTCTCAAACTTAAGTTAAAAATGGGCATTCCTAAATTAATATAAATAGATGGAGAAAACCTTTCCATTAAATTCGAAACGTAACATTTTTCTTTCTATCGTCGGTATTGCCGAAAATTATTTAAACTTTTGTAACGAATCTTTTGCAACCAACCTTTTGCAATTATTTTGCAATAAAAATCTTTTGCGAATATATCGGAATAATGAACTTTTTGAACTGTATTTTGCAATGAAAAACTTCTGCAACAACATTTTTTTGTTCCTTCCGTATTTTGTTTTCATCGAACAAAAAAAAAAGATAAATAAAAAATAAAAATATACCAATCTACCGATGCAAACTGCCTTTTAGTTTATCGACCCTTACTAATCGGTGGTCGCCTTTTATCGTCAATACTCGTGCTGTCAATATTGCAGAAATATCGATCCCAAAATATTTTCACATCGATGGAAATTCTTTTTTGAGAAATAAAGAAAAAAAAAGTCTATTGAAAGTTCTTATGGGACAAATGATAAGTGAAATAGTTTGTAAACGCACAAAGACACACACATGTATATGTATCTACAGGCCCACTAGTAAATAAGTTTTTACAAGAATTTTCAATTGTCATCGCGCGTTGTTGTACTTGAAAATAAAGCCATAAACGCTCTCCGATGACATTCTCGGTACGTTTTACCGTTCACTTGTCAATACCGTGATAATTATCGATTCGGAATCCCGCTCTTTCGTCGGGCATCAACACATCGCCGACCGTGCGCGAAGCGTCCGTTCGTGATTGTTCCATATCACGAAACGGAAGTCCCGAACGGGTGCACGCCATCGACTGATCCCGTTCTTTCACCGCACCGGATGATTGACATTTGTTTCTTTTTTTAATTGTTACGTCGGTGATGGAAGACGACCATTGGAGATTGTCGGCACCTCTGCTCTTCATAACTTCGCGGTCATTCAATCACGATTTGTTTGGTTTCCTCATTTTTTTCATTAACGATATTGTTTATTTTTCGAAAAATCTTGTTATTTCGAAAAATATTCTTATTTTTATCGTTCTCCGGCAAGCTTTTTTTTCCTAAAATTCTAAAAAAATCGGTACGTTCTAGATTCTTAAAAAAATCGGTTGGTAGAAAAATGCAAAATATCGACAGGTCGTGAAAATTCGTAGCTTTCTTTTTATTTAGAAAGAATTTTTTTCTTAGCAAGAAAAAAAAAGAAAATTCTTAGCAAATTCTTGGCTTAAATTATTGGCAAAAATTGACTCGTCCCGAAATTCTAAAAAACGGTTGTGACCTCATATTCTAAAAAGTTCGGTGTTTCCTAAAGAATTATTTTTTTTAAAATTATTATCGATAATCTTTTTTTCACTAGATTCCATAAACATCAGTGTAACTAAAAATCCGAAAAATCGTTGCCACTCAAAATACTAAAAAAAATCATTTGGTTCTAAAACATCATTACTTTTATCATTTTCAAAAACATTTCTCGCCAGAATCCTAAAAAAATCGCTTGCTTCTCAAGAAATCCTCATCATCATTTAAAATCTTTCTCTCTTAAAATCACAAAAAAAAATCGTTTCGTTCTAAAAATCCTTTCTCGTTTATCACCTAAAATCCTAAAATCTTAAGAAGTTTTTTGGGATTGTCATAAAAATAAAAAAAATTTCAAACGTTTTGTATCGTACGTACAGCCACATCGATGACCAAACCGGTAATCCCGTAATACCACTGTCCTGTCGATTAATCAAACTCTCCCTGAAATGGTGCAAGTTCCCGCATTGCTCATATAAAGGGTGGTTGCTCATTGAATTTTTTTTAATTTTTATGACAATCCCAAAACTTCTTTTCTAAAATCTTAAAAACCGTGAATGCATCGCGTACCATGATCACGGGGGATAAAAAATAAATAAAAAGCTCCCTGAAGCGCCAAGCTCCGAATTATTTCTCAATCTTTGATGACAACATGACGTTGAGGAGAGCAATATATGTAGTGGCATCAAAATCAGCTTCACGAAGAAGGTGAACAATTATTGTATAGCCCTGAAATCGCTGATTAGCTGTTAAGTCATTGAAAACATTGAGTTTTCGTAGTTCGAAACTTCAAAAATGCTTTTCTCCAGATTACATTTTTTAAGTTTGTGGAAAACATAACTTTAAAACGAGTTGGCCGACCGTGCCAAAATTCTAAACACAACTCAATAACAATATTGCCTACAACTCATACCTACTTGTTCATGAAAATCACTTTTAAAAAGTATTTTTTTATTGCAAAAAAGAACGAAAATGTTGTGTACAATTTCAAATTATTCCTGAAGCGTCCCATTTTTTTAATATTCAACTTTTTAAATGTTTCTTAGGTATACGTTCAGCATTTGGATATTAGAATACTAAAAATTCTTGGCTCATATTTTTCAGGTCAATATTGAAGTTCGATTTTCCACAATAGGATAAGTGCCGTGGAAACCTTCCTGGAAGACCACGCCTCAATGTCGCCATTTTGAAATATTTTTCAATGTAAATATGTATTTAAACAGCTTAAATATGTAATAAAGTGTACCGAAAGTTTCATACATGTAAAACGTTTTGTTCCTTTCCATTGAAAAAAAAAAGATCAAAATTGGCTATTTTTCGTCGTCTACGTGTATTTCCCCCCTTAAGCGTTATTGTCCCTCCCTCTATCTCCCTCCCCGTGTATAATTTTAATAATAAGCTATTATTAAGCTTAATAATAAGATGGGTAAAAATCGGAAAAATTCCATGAAACCAGTCGAACGTCACTAATCGATCGAGATCGGCTCACCATGAAAGAAACTTTCGATTTCAATAGGGAAAACGAAGTCGGAAGCTGATCCGAGACCGTAATGGATAGATCA
Source organism: Ophion ventricosus (assembly GCA_963932345.1). Classification (NCBI taxonomy): domain Eukaryota; kingdom Metazoa; phylum Arthropoda; class Insecta; order Hymenoptera; family Ichneumonidae; genus Ophion; species Ophion ventricosus. Next base: position 3,791,778 of record OZ010713.1, read on the forward strand.
CAGCGGTGTGTACGGCTCGATTTCTCGTTAACAATTCCGCATCGACGTCCGGATTTCCACGTATACGTCGAATTCAGTGCGCGTCGAACGGTGAATGAAAAAAAAGCCTCGAGCGATATATACAGGTATATAAAGGGTGTCTCAAAATGACCTGACATTTTAATTTATTAATAAAACGTATTATTTATTTGTAAAGTACGAATAGTTTTATTTTAATATAAGGTACAAGCTAGAGGTTATGTGTGGAACACAATATCCGATAAATGGCCTCCTTGAACCTGTTTGCAATCGTTCACTCTTTTGACGAAATTTTCAATAACATTTTGGCATAATTGCGGACTAATTTCATTAATGTTGCGTCCAATTGCTTCCTTGAGCTCCGGAATGATCTGTGGCTTATTGGCATACAATTTTCCTTTCAGAAAACTGCAAAGAAAGAAGTCCAATGGCGGCAAATCGCACGACCTTATAGTGGCTAATATAACACGACCATGAAACTTCGTCTGTAATAACTGCATTGTTTCACATTGCATTTTCACAATTTCTATGAGTTGCTCGATCGTGTAATTCTCCATGACTAAACCTCAATACTTTTTGATGCCAGTTGTCAAAGAATAGTACTCTATGTTCGCTACAAAAAAAAATGGCGCGCAATGTAAAAAGTCAGGTCATTCTGAGACACCCTTTATATGAGCAATGCGGGAACTTGCACTATTTCAGGGAGAGTTTGATTAATCGACGGGACAGTGGTATTACGGGATTACCGGTTTGGTCATCGATGTGGCTGTACGTACGATACAAAACGTTTGCTCATGTACATTTGCGAATTAATTGGCAGAGCAGCGCATTAATAACCATGATAACAATAATTGAATATTATATATAGGGTGGTCCGAAAAGTGACGTCCGAAAGGATAATCTAGATGCCTCGTATCAATACCTATCCGAATTACCCCATGGTGTTGAAGTTTGCACCGTTGCAATCCAACTAAAGTTGTTTTTCACATTTTATTTTCTTATTTTTGTTATTATGGAAGAATCTTTTTTTTGTAGGTTTATATTGTAGATTGCTAAATAAGTATCTTGAAAAATGGTTAAGAGATTTCAGGAATTTAAAGGAAATCAGGAATATTAATTTGCATTGCATGTCAACGATGCGAACTTTAACCTCAAATCACACCAATGTTCTACGATCTATTTTACCTTTCGAGAAAAAAAAACCTTTTTTTTTCTTCTTTTGTGTATGTACTTTCCTCTTACAATAAAAGTTTTTCAAAGCTATTGAGAGTCATTTGGCATAGTATAAGTTTTTTTTTTGACTATCTGAACTTTAGTGACTGATCCTCTCAAGCCTAATTTTTGAACTTTTGATCAAAATCTAAGGCATTGACGTTAGTGTTCAGTTGGTCATTTATATATTGCTTTATAACGATATCACAAGTAGCAAAACCGTGAGGAAAGTATATGCACAAACGAGAAGAATAAAAAGATGCTGTCTCCTCGAAAACTAAAAAAAGATCGTAGAGCATGGGGCAGATTCGGATAGGTATTGATATGAGGCATCTGGATTTTTCTTTTGGACGTTACTTTACGAGCCACCTGACTTTTGGACGTTACTTTACGAGCCTACTGACGATATACATATGTATAGGGATACATTTTCCGTAAGGATTAAATTTACAGTACAATTTCATCGCCTCCATAAAATCGTATATTAAGTTTGCACAGTAAATCTGACCTTGAACCCATCGCAAAGAGTTCGATTTCCTCAGCTCGGAATTACGAATACAAAATGCATCCGACCTGGATCTTGTACTCTACTCCGATCACGCGCTACGAGGCAAATGTCTTGGCTGTCGAGTGAACAGGACTATATATATATAAATGTGTACTAGCTTTCGCCTGAAGCTTCGCCCGCGTAGAATGTGGCCCACATAAACTACATTACCGGTTGCACACATTATTAGGGGTTGTATTAAAAAAATCCTAAATCACGCGTTTTATTATTTGTTTTGAAGAATATTTATACCAAGTTTCAAGTTGATACACGCAAGGAATACAATTTTCAATACAAACTTTTACATCCCATTTTATCCTTTTAGGGGTCGATTTTCGAAAAATCCTTTCTTAGTGCACGTCTACACCCTTTGAGGAATATATCGGCTAAATTTCATTAAGATAAAAGTAAGGAATTCGATTTTCCCATACAAACTTCAACAATCCTGAAGAATCGCTTGCTTCTCAATAAATCCTCATCATCCAGAATCGTCTTCCCAAAAATCCCCCTATAAAATCGTTCTGTCCTAAAAATCCTTCCACCTCCTATCATCTAAAATCCTAAAAAGAAAAACGATTTCCTCTCGAAATCTTAAAAAGTTTTTCGGCTTTGAAAAAACCTATGTTTATGACAATCTCAAATATTTTTTTCGAAAATATTAAAAACTGTGACTGCATCGCGTACCATGACCACAGATTTTCCATACTTTCGAAAAATCCTTTCTTAGTGCACCTCTACGCACTTTGAGGAATATATCTTCCGAATTTCGTTGAGATAAAAGCAGGGAATTCGATTTTCCCACACAAACTTCGACACCCCGTTGCACTCCTAATTAGAGGTTATTTAAAAAAATCCTAAAATATGTTTCATTATTTGTTTTGAAGAATATGTATACCAAGTTTCAAGTTGATACACGCAAGGAATACAATTTACCATACAAACATTCACACTCCATTTCATCGCCTTAAGAGTTGATTTTCGAGAAATCCTTTCTTAATGTACCTCTACACCTTTTAAGGAACATATCTTTCAAGTTTTAAGTTAATACACGCAAGGAATATGATTTCCCATACAAACGTTTACACTCCATTTCACCTCCTTAAGAGTTAATTTTCGAAGAATCCTTTCATAGTGCACCTCTACACCTTCTAAGGAACATATCATCCAAATTGCATGTCTCTGTCTTCAGCGGTTTAGGCTGTGCGTTATCTATAAATTAGTTAGTCAGTCACGGAACTCTTTTATATGTGTGTATATATATACAGAGTGTCCCAGGTCAACCGCCCGATCTCTGAGTTCTGAATACATGCCATCGTTCTGAACAAAAAAGTCCTCTGCCATTTTGTCGTTTGACGAACCGTTACCAATTTTTTTCATTTTTACCAATTTTGGCAGTATCAAAAAAACTATTTTTTTAAAAAATATAACTCTGTGTTCATTTTGTCATTCTAAATTAAAAAGTCCTCAGCCATTTCGGTGTCCAACGAACCGTTGCTTTGCTATAGCTATAGCGGGCTTGCTGTTAGGGCGCGAAGATTGCACTATAATTTGGTAACGGTTCGTCAGACGCCAAAATGGCAGTGGACTTTTTTGTTCAGAATGATGGCATGAATTCAAAACTCAGAGTTCGGGCGATTGACCTGAGACACCCTGTATATAGAAAAGTTACGACGATTTTGAGGCAACCGAACGAAGGAAAGACTGGAAATTTTCCAACGGGGAAAAATTTCTCATGGCACGACATTGTCGGGTCGACAATTTTTTTTTGTAGTCTCGAGTACCTTCCTACTATGAAGAGTTTGATTTTTAGGGTCTTCTCCGCCGTTCGCAATGGCAGAAGGTTTCTCCCTCATAATCCTTGAATAAAAAAAATCTAATTAATAAAATGATTAATAAAAAAAAGAGCATTCCGCGAGTACTTTCGAGAAAAATGATTGTTCCAACTGTGGAATAACTAGTTTTACCGCCTTCAAGATTGCATCCTTGGGTTCCAACGAAAATTCGTCTTTCTTTTCTTATTTTTAACATCACCCAAAGTATTTGTTCGCAAATTTGAGTTGTTGAGCTTAAGAAAAATCCTTAAAAAAAACCTTTCAGCTATTTCGATCCAATTTTAGATTCCAGTGTGTACATCGAACAATTTTTTTCTACTGTATTAGAACGCAGTAAAAAAATGTATCAATTTTTGTTTCTATCGTCTCTCATCTTGTCTCGACGCAATTGAAATTTCTTTCGTCCGTGGGTGCGTGCGGGGAGCACTCGCAATACGCAAAAGTATCCGGGGGCGATCGCGGATCAGCTGAGGCGAAACAAGGTCTCGTACACTTCTCGCGTCCCGACGAAGAAGTAGGGCGGAAAAAGTGGGGAAATCCGTTGAATTTAGAAATGGTAAAGGTCGCTCGAGCACAAAGAGCGGCAATTTCGCGAAATTTCAATTCCGCACACAAAATTACCGACGTGAATTGTTTTCGAGATTCGAGACATTTGTCGCCAAAGAGAAGAATAGACGTGGAGGGAGAGATTTTGTGTTTCGTCGTTTGATTCACGTTGCCATTGGCGTAGATAGAGGCGTTAGGTCGGAGCACCCCCCCTCCCCCCCCCCCCCCCCCCCAGAAAAATAATTAGTCAACTAATCGATTAATTTTAATCAAGTTTAAGGAGGTACGACTCCTTCCTCAGGGTAAACAAAGAGATTAAATTTATGTTACCCCACGGGTGTTCTGATTTATGTTAACTTATGTTGAATATTCGTATTGTCGATTCCAAAGTGCCAAATTTGTGGTAAATATTTTATTTATTGCATATTTACTAATAAAAATTGAAAAATTAGATCCTCAACGACTCTGGAGTCATCACGACGATTTCCAAGCAGTAGCGAGATTCTGTAACTCGGTAGCGACCGTTTTCGTTATCGTTAGCTAGCGACCGCCAATAAGAGGCTCCCTTTCTTTTGATCGTGCATGCGATTGGACATCGCTGGCCAGCGACAACGAAAACTGTCCCTACCGAGTTACAGAATCTCGCTACAGAGTTAGGTTATGCTCGCCAAACGAATCAACTGTTACGCTCGACGTTGGCAAGTCTATGGGTACTATTTCGTCATTATGATAATATTCAACCGGAAGTTGAAACCATTTTATAATGTAGTGCCTGAACTACACGGTGAAGTTCGAATTTTTCGATTTTTTCACAATATCTATTATGTCTAATTTATCAAATTTCAGTTTTCCAATGACCTTATTTTGATGCGTGAGCAGCAAAACCGTGAACACTGCACTTCCGGTCGACCGTCTCCATAAGACGACGTGCTTCACTAGCTCAAAGTGCTCGACTTTGCAATTTTATTACGAAAAAACTGAACGGTCAATATAGCTCATTTTTCTTTCCAAAGGATGCATAACGTATTCGTCAACATCATATAAAAATTTCAGGCCCGAAAGTTGGATTCGTCCCCATGACCGTACCTTCTTAAACTAAGCAAGCATGAAGTTATTCAAGTTTAAGCTAACCATGCGAAAACACGAGACACTTTTTTACACCCATTTCTCGCGTGACATTTCTTTTGCATTTTTTTTTCCCGTCGGGACTCTCTCGCAAATTATTCTTCTTTCACTTGCTCGCGCCGGTGAGGTTAACGGGGAGAAAATGTTTCGCGGTTCGTGTCCCAGTCACTGAACTGTGCCTGATGCGCTCGTAATAACAGTGATTGACGAGCGCAATGATATTCACCGCGAAATGCTCGCGTCATTTCATTCCTCGCATATAAAGATAATAAAATTAAAAATTGAAAAAAGAATTTTAAAACGTTTGATTTTAAACGGGGTTCAATGACAATATCGCGTCAACTTTGTAATTCAGAAAATATACTATTATAATATTTGATAAGGTACAGAGTGCAAATATGGACACCTTAAGGCTTAAATCATTCTAGAAGGGAAAATATTTTAAGAAAACAAGAATAATAAAACCATTGCAATTGCTTCATTATATTTGGTAACAATCAGACTTATTAAGTATATATTTCCTTTGCAATCATTTTTTTTTAACTCGTGAAATGTTGATATTTCTAGACTAGTCCGAAAATATGGACAGGCACGTGTCCATATTAACGGTATGAAATAAAAATAATCAAATGTTCTTATTAATCTTCTTATTTTATTCTTAGGCATTCATTACGTTATAGCTTCAATATCTTCTTCATTAATTGTAATCAAATATTTTTCTGTTCATCTTAATAAACTCTTTGGAGTCAAGTTGCCTATCCTACCGTATCCTATTCTTTTTTCAACTAAATAACACTAAATTAAAGCCGTTATCGTGCACCTTAAACGTAGTTTCATTTTTCTCTTCTTCTTTCACAGAAAAAAAATGGATTCAATGGACAAAATTTAAAAAACCAAGAATGACTCGAGATTCTGCTGTGTGCTAGGGTGCAAGACGGATAATAAAAATGAATTGTCGTTCCATAAATCACCGAAAGATGAATTTTTTTTTCAAGTGGCTGTTGGCACTCCACAAGATTTTTTCTTTCCAAGTTTGTATCTTCATAAATAATAAATAGAGCAATATTAAAAGTTATTTCTGTTTTATACATTGTATTGATATAATTTCAGAAGTCCTTTGTAAAAAGTGTTCTCTGAAAAATAGACTTATACCATCTCGAAATCTGCCAGTAACTCTCATAAGCTTAAAAAAATTTAAGCCCAGAGCTGATATTAAAAACAGCTAACGGAGTTGAAAGAAAGAGCAGAAAAGAAATTATTCACTGTACTGGAATCTTTACAATCCACCATGAAGATAAATCCAATAGCCAACTGGTAGGAAATCAAGAGCGAAGTAATTGTGTTTACATCTGAGGCTATATCGAAATATCGCTGTGTCACCTCTAGGACGTGAAAATCGCGAAATAAAAATACGGGAACATGGTAAAAGTGGTGCGCTTGCGAATGGTGTTGCGATTGTGAGTCCTCCCTCGTATAGAGATAGGATGAATAACGGATCACGTCAAAGCGCGAACGGGCGAGCCTACATCCTCGGGTATGTGTGGTAGTTACGGAACGAGTTTGTCGATCTTTTCTCTTTTCTTACATGAATAATTAATATACATGTATATAAACTACACTGGAGAAAATAAACTACGCACCTTGCAATTGACTTTGCATTGCATTGTGTGCAGTATGGTATGTAAATACATATGCAAATATATAAATAAATAATTTAAAAAATATATATATATATATGTATACATATTAATAATCGACGTTGGTGGAGTTAAGAAGCGTTGTACATGGACGATACTCAGAGCGGTGACCGCTTAGCTGTGCACTGGCTATCGTATCAACCAGTTAGCAGGGAAGGCCAATACTTCTGAGAGCTTGTTGTTGATACTTGAGTTAAAAGTCTGTGCACCAGAGAATCATAAGAATATGGGGCCGTCTACACCGGTACTAGTTTTCCACAGTTTCTCCGTACCCTTGGCAAATGCGGTATAGTGTAGCGTAAGACGGCCGTGGACGAAACGGAACGTTAGGTTAGATTAGGCAGTGATAGGAAAGGGTTCAATTAGGGATAAACTTCAGAATAGCTGTTACGTCCGATTTGGCTGAAATGTTGCAAAGATGTTCCACTAAATCTCGTGCAGAAATATTGTCATGGATACAGTTGGATTCGGACTAGGATCCTGCTTTCAAAATCGGGATCCAGTCGGACATCATATCAGATCCGGGAGCGAAATGTGACGCTTGCAAATCGGATTCCAGCCAGGATCCTAATCCGGAAATAATGAGGACTCTAGGGAGAATCCAAATAGAAACTTTGCATAGGATACAGGCTATAATCTCAAACTTCTAGAACAAGATCTACTTCGTTATCGAACCGGATCCCAGCGATAAATGTAAAACCACCAGGAGATACCGATCCCGATCAGCTGGAGACTGGATGTTTTCTGAAGTCTTCAAGGATCTGAAAAAGATTAGGTAAAAATTGGTGCTACGGTATAACTGTCAAAACTTATATATTTTAATAACAGAATTTCGTACAAAATTCTTTACATTTAATAGAAATTTTCGAAAAAAACAATATACATACCTTGAAAAATATACATAACTTTCTGTACAAGTTTTTCACAAAATGTTTACAAGTTTTTTTTTTACAAATTTTTCTTACCACTACCCTAAATCTATATTCTACCCCGCATACTCCTTTCCTTCACACTATCTCACCCTTTCTCTCTTTTTCTTATTTTCCTCGTCACCTCCATCGCTTTCTCCTCCCTCTTCCTCCTTGCACATTTTTCTGCATACTTCCGCTATCTCTCTAAAATACTGACATATCCCTATATTTATCTTTCCACTCAACATGCTTATAATTTCTCCCTTTATCGCCACCTTATCCACTCCTGCACCCACTCCTGTGCTTTCTTTCTTGCTTTCTCCGTTACGAGTTTCCATCCTTTTTCGCATATTAGCAGGTGCTCCAATGTCTCGTTCTCTTTTTTTCTTTACAAATTCTACATCTTCAGTCCTTTTCCCCCTTCTTTCCCACCGTCCATATATTTCCGCATCTTAATCTCGCCCGCATGTCTTTATCCCTACTCTTCACTCCCTCTTCCGACCAATACTTCCATGGCCCTTCTCCATTTTCCACAATATATTTGTATTTGCCATTATATGATGATATCTATTCTAAGTAATTATATTTCAATTAAATGGAGATCATTCGAACTAAGAAAAGATGTATGTAATTTGCTAAGAAAAATGTATTTAATACATATTTTATATTCTAGCCACCACCGCCTTGTGCTACGTTAGTGGACGCCATCCTTGATTCCGATCCAGATGGCGTCCATCTGACCCCTTCTAGGGAATCCGTATCATATCCCGATCGGGATCCGATCGGAACTTAGGTATTCCAAAGAAATTTCTGCACGAGTATGGATATACTCGTACGAGCAAGCGCGTCACCAGTAGCCAGTGAAGTCGGAAGAGTGGCGATATCGATCGGACGCAGCGAGCGATATAGATATACTCGTACCGGGTAAAAAAATAAACATTATAATTCAATTTCTCGCAAACTATTAGAATGCGCCAAAAATCCCTTTAGGCGATATCCTTATATATTAAGTGGCACATCTGTGCAAAATTTCAGCCAAAAGGGACGTAACAGCTTTTTGGAAGTTCACCCAGTATATGTATCCATGTTGAGCAGTCCGGTAATTTGGGCAATCAAAATATCTGGAAAATTAAGCACTGCACGCGGATGCATCAAACAGTGGAAAGAGAGGTGCGGGGGAGGAGAACACATCACACCATCACCCTTTGCCATGCGGCTCACGAGACGGTAACACGGGACGTTTCATTATTTTTGCACCCAAAAATTAAAAAAAAAACGTGATTGAAAGATTTTCTTCTACCATTGTATGAGAAAAAATATTTCAAAGTTCATTGCAATTAATGTTAATGTTTCAAAAGCTAACTAATTAACATGCAACTGTTGGTTTATTACTGGATTGTACCAAATCATGTTGCATACGTCTGATTTTTTAATGTAATTCTTACTTTGCCCAACTTACCTCATACTCATGCTCAACTTATCCTACTATCGGGGCAGGTTGAGCAAATATGGCCTTAGTCATTTGAGAGCGATTATCTGTGAAACAATAAGGGTAACAGGAATTTCGTCTACAGACTTTTTTTCCCAGATAAATTTTCTATTGACCAAAGTAGGTTTCATTTTTATACGGCAGACTGTTAAGGAATTACAGGGCGATAATTTGAAAATTGCTCAACATGCCCCTCCCTACTCTGCTGACTATGATGTTGCACTGCATATATATATATATATATATATATATATATATATATATATATATATATATATATATTCCTGTGTGCTTGTGGACGTCTGTACTATCTACAAATCCGCATGTCACGGTATATACAAAGCGGCTATACCGCGATACCACGCGAAACCCAGATAGAGGTAAGAAGCTGTGCGACCGTAACCCAGAATCGCCAGGATGTAGGATCAGCGTACCAGCCCACCGATCTTCGGCATTAAATACTCGCCTACGTAGACAAGGTGTCCCGGTAACAGAGAGAAAAAGGGTAAAAAATGCCAAGTAGTTTCGCGAAGCAGCATAGATATTGGCGATAGTATTGGAGTTTGCATCGTTAGAATGCTCTAACAGAGCACCTTAAAAAAAAGGTCGTGCAATTTTCGTATCTAGGATCTGCTAAAAGGAATTTGCGGAAGTAAAGAAAAAAATTCATTGCCCTCAAACGATGCAAATTTCAATTTTATGGTCGGCGGATGTTTAATTTTGATATTTTCACTTCGTTTTATCAAACCGCCTTGCCAATAATGCAAATTGGTAAAAAAAAAAAAACAATTTGACGATACAAATAATTAGGAATTCCTCTTTACTAAGAATAGCGGGGGTGTTCGGGCGTTTGGACGAAGGGTGGACGTTTCAATTCGTGGCGTCATTCTGGCACTTCCGGTTGTCAAATTAGGACGAGGATTTGTCGTTTGACGAATACTGCTGGTACGATGTTCAATGATGATTTCCCAATGGATACCTTGACCCGTATAGAGGCACAATGATGTGTTCGTAGGCACAGTTAGTGAGTGCATTGAAACGAAGACGAGGAACGATCGCAGTCATCAGAAATAATCGTGACGTCGATTTATTAGCCAACGAGAGTCGTAGGTATGGAAGCTTCGACGATCAAATTGAAAGGAAGGGATATGTCTCTTATGGTGACGAGATAGCGACGCGTATACAGGGTGTCCCGTTTAAATTGTTCCCTCTCGCACTACGAGAAAAGTCCGTGGTGTTTATTTGATTGGGGCATTCAAAAACATTTCATTGCAATGACAAAAAAAAAGAAAGTTAACCCTCATGTCCTTTATTGTCCAAATTGTATTACCGTCAACAGTTTCGAAGATGTTCGAGTGGGTCGATTTTAATGAGACACCCTGTACATAGCCGCGAGTACAGAGCACGCGAGGACGAGTAGGAGACTTTTATGGAGCATCCTCGGGGGCACACGTGGGTGCCCCCCGTGACACAGGATGCAAAGTTTCCATTGTTTCTCTATGTGATTCCGCGATCGCGCAATCATCCCGGGAAAAATATTGGTGTTGCGTTTCGTAATTGATTGCTTTTCGTTAATGGCTCTACGTATGCGCGAACACCGATATCTCGGATTCATTCGTGAAGACACTTTATTCAGAAAAGGCTTCGCGTCGTTTGCCAACGTGTAGGTCGTTCGCGGGACGCGATGCTAAATAATAAATGCGATTATTGAAGATAATCATTAACGAGCTGTACTGGCAATAAGAAAAAAAAACAAAAAGTACACACTAATATATATATATAAATAACATTCTGCAGTTGAATAAGTTAAAAGTTGTATTTTTTTTTGTTAATTTAATTTATATATGATGAATAGGTATATTTAGTTACGTTCGTTTTCGTTTTTTATATAAATCATATAATTTTATAAATTGATATAATTGTAAAAAATTAACGATAATTATTAAGGCCCCACACCACGGCAAAAAAAATTTTTTTGTCATTTTTTCTTTAATTTTCTAAAAGATACATTTGTTAAGAATGCTCTCACCAATTTTTTAAAAGAAATTTGTAAAATTGGCGGAGATACAGCATTTTATGTGAAACCGTTCGAAGAGCACGACCGCGCCGAGCGGCAGATGTGCAAAACATGAAAAAAATGATGAGTCTCTGGATGCTGAGGAGCTGTTGTATGGTCCGGGAATAGTTGACTAACAGTGAGAAACAAAAACAAAAGAGACAAATAAAAAATTTAGTTTGTATGTTGAATTATCCTTCAGTAAAACTTTGAACGCGTTTTTCTCGAAACTACGTTTTTCAACCTGGTTGACAACATATTAAAAAAACTATTCATCCGATTTGCATGCGCCAAGTCTTAAACTGTTCGAAAATCCAGTCTCTATGGCGTCACGTAGGGATTTTTTTTTATAAAGGGCCCCCTTCTATTTTTTTTTTATGAACGATGAAAATTTTCCATGAAAATCGGAAATGAAATTCGCTGGTCCGCCATTTTTTTTAGATATCGAAATTCCCCTACGTGATGCTGTAAACCTATATGTCTAGTTTCTAAATATATTTTTATTTTATTTTTCAGATGAACCGTAATGGCTTAATCGCTGTCAACCGTCGAGCAGCAATTTCGTCGGAGTGTCCTCTTGGAAGCGGCGTACAGCGCAAACTATACTTTAGATTCGAGTACAAAAATTTGTATGCAGTCTTCTATATGTATATATTGACTATAAGTATTAATAAAAAAAATTCCATTCATCGTTTGCTTGAAAATAATTACGAAAAATACACCCTCGTAGCGCGCACGAACCGTGGTGTGGGGCCTTAACGAGCTATACTAGTAATAAAAAACAAAGTGAAATACGACGATAGTCGTGTAACGATAAATGTTTAGATATATATATATATATGTGTGTGTGTGTGTGTAGTTTTAAAGTTTACGTCCTTCAAATTCAACGAAAAGTCTATTAGTTTTTTACTCCTTCACTTTTACTATTATCCAGAATCGTTTTTCAGCATATTCAATTTATAGATCTCTGATAATGTTCCTAAAAAACAGTTCGGGTGATTCACGGCACCAAGATCGGCCGATTAAAAAAAAAAAAACTTTCTTTACATTCCATCGACTCGAACTTGAGATCTTGTAAATGTATTTTAAAAATGATTTCTCCGAGCGCCATACCATCTTCTGGCAAAAGATTTTTTTCTTTCGACGATATCAAAAATCGACACTTTCGAAAAAAAAAAAAAATCACGTTACGTTCTAACGATGCAAATTTTACGATGGTTACAGGTGTACAACCGTGTTACAGCAATCTCCACCGACCCGACCCCCGTCCGCCCGTCCCTACGCTATTTCTTCAGAGTTCGTGACCAAGTGGAATTCTGTTCGGTAAAGTCCAAAGAGAAGAAGAAATAAAAAGAGCAATGAGTTTAGAAGGCAGAGAAAGTGAACTGCGGCGACCCGTTAGGCGGCCGTGAGTCTCAAAAGCATCTCGTCGTGACGTACACTCGTCCGCGAAGGGCTAACGACCTAGCTCATTGAATGAATTAATGCCCCCCCCCCCCCCCTCCCCCACACCCTCAGCCCGAGCCTCACCCGTGGGCTATAAGTTACACGTATGGAGCTGGATTGGAGCGAGGTGATTTTGATTGGTCGTATATGTGAGCGCGCAACGTTGATTTTGTTGCGCGTTTCCATTGAGGTTACTTCGCAATCGGACGAAACGTGAAAAAGGGCGGCTCGGCTTTTCCATTCGCTCTTTCTTACGATTGTATTTGAACATCGTTTGAAGACATTTTGAATGTATTTTTTTTTGCAATATATATAGTGAAAATCGACTGCCCGTACAGAAATTGTCATAGGGATCCAATTGGATTGGATTGTTTTCTGCTATCAAAAAATCCAAATGCTTTAGGCAAAAGTGAATCATTTTCGAGATATAATTTTTTTTTGTGAGGGGAAGTCAACTTTAAAAATTAATTGAAAACCAAACTGTTGTATGGAATCAGATATTTTTTATTTTTAGTTTGAGGACCCAGTAACGAAGAATAATCTGCAATGAGATAAGAATAATCTGCAAATATTTTCGAATTAGGGGTCCAAAACTCTGCAAGTCTGCATTTTCGTAATCTACTTTGGCAATGCAGGTTTCTTTGAAAAAAATCACTAAGTTACTTAGCCTGCGGATAATTAAAAACACCAAGACATTATTAGTTGTCCAAAGCGATTATGTCCATGTTTGATTCCATACAAATTTCCCGTGCGGAAAATTGGCAAGGCATACCCAATACAATTCGGGGCCTTCAATGGATTATTTGAGTATTCCGTAGTAGGATAGGTAGGCAGGTTGACTAAAACTATGGCCTAAGTACGGAGACCAAGTGAAGACCTTCAAGGGGTGTAGTTTTGTAGATTTCCTAGTAGCGATTTCCCCAATACTCTACTAGACTTTGCTATTATAGGGGCAAACCAGTATAGATCGCTTGACTGAAGAATTTGTGGCATAATAATTATCGAGGTCGATTAAATATAATAATTGAACTACGCGTTTAGTAGACGAGCTGTGATGCCCTGAACCAACGCGCATGCAGTGCGTTCATTGGAACTGCAATAGTTTTTATGAGGCACAGTTGAGGCAATTTTAAAGGCCCTGATTATTTTGCCTTGAATGGCCCTCGGTAGCAAAGTGTGACCCCGGCCACTGATGGCCCATCTGAGGCTTCCAGACTAGAGCCTTAATAAAGTTAGGGAAAATTAAGATGGGCCCGATCAAAGCCCGAACACAATTCCCGCACGGGAACGCGAGCCATTTTCGAGATATTATTATTTTTTTTTTAATTCAACTTTTACTTGCATAGCCTTTCGGCTTTTTACAAGGCTCCACTTTTATATTATCCTTCCACTGTTGTTTTCTACACTGTATCTTTTTATTCCCCAATTCTCCCCTCTCCCTTGCGGCCGCAGCCAACTTCAACATGTCGCCATTTTATTTCTTATAAATAAATTTTTCGTACATCATCTAGGAAGTTCAAAGCACGTTTCGTAATTTTTTGAACCACTTCGGACGGATAGATTGGTCACAATACTTTTTTGAAAACTGACTGGGTAGAATCGACCCAAGTGTGACCACCGCGATTGAATTTGGATGTGTGACCACGAAGGGTTAAATAGATCTCGATATCAATAAATATATTTAAAATAAATACTTTTAATAATGGAATGCAATAGGAAAAATTTGAGTTCCCGAAAAATCGAGTTAATTGAAATTAAAAAAAAAATCATATAGACGCATTTAGTTAATATCAAAAGAATTTTTCTGTCAGTGTAGCCCTGTATTGGCGAAGCGTGTCAAAAATGCTGCTAAACGGAAGAGATCCAATGGGAAAGTGAATTTGTTCAGGTTTTTTTTTTTTATAGAAAACGGATCTTAGGACACCTCTCCATATAAACATAAAGTCCACAAATCGCGTTTCGTGAAACAACGTATGCGTAAGCCCAAAAAAATAAAAACATTACGAAAAACGGGAAAAAAACAAGTAACGGTCCTCGGAGAGTCAGTGGTCTCGGGAAAGAGAATTCAAAGCGAGTATATATAAGTGCCAGCAGCAACAGCAGCAGCGGCAACAACCCGGGTATATACTTTCGCTTTTGTAAATCTCTTTCGCTCGAGGTCGCAAGAGACGAGGCGCGCGCGCGCGCACAGAGTCTCCGTATACACTCGGGATATTCGACGTTTTGTTGCATTTTTTTTTCTCTTCTTTTCTTCCTTGCCATACCGTTCCATCTCTGTCGCACAATTGTGTGTGTGTGCGCGCGGGCTCGCGCAAGAATTGGCAAACGAGATCGCGGCATTTCACGATTTTCTAACCGTGGAAAAACACGATTGGACGTTGTTTTTTTTTTCGAACCGGGTAGCGATGTCGATACCTTGACGCGCAACGATCTTGTTAATCGGGAAATTTTCTTCCTAGTTTTTATCGATATACGGGTGGGGTTCAATAAAATCGCGTTTTTTTTACGGCGTTGAAGTTTGCGATCAATGAATCGTTGCGATTCAATGGAAAATCTTTCTTCTTCCTTTACTTGTTTATTTTTATTATTATGGAAAATATTTTCTCGCTCATTTATGATGTGGATTTTTAAGGGGCCAGTCCACTTTGAAAATTTCAAAAAATCGATTTTTTTTTTACTATTTTCGAAAGTACACACATTCCGAAATATTGTGTCAATATTGTGTTCATATTGCTGATTGAGTTTAGGTAAGAGTTTTTCATAGTATAAACTTCAAACGCGTCTTTCTCGAAACAACGTTTTCAAAATCTAGCTCCATCTTATCTCTAAAACTAATTAACCGATTCTCTTGAAATTTGAACCACATATTGTAAACATGATTCGCAACAAGATGACCCTCGATGGTTTTAAAATTTTTATTTTTACTCTATTTTTGCGAAAAACTGCGAAAATGACGCGTTTTTTTTTACTTTTTTTCGTTTCTCATCTGCCATTTTTTTATTTTTTGATAAAACTTTATATTCGAGGGTCATTTTGTAGCTGGTGTCATACTGAATCTAATGGACTTTGATTTTTTTATTTCAGACAAGCCGCTGCCGAGTTGTGATGGAGCTACCTAGCCCACCTATTTTTGAGGCGTTACGTTATACTACAGTTTTTATACTTAAAAATGAATAAAAATGAATTAAATTTTTTTTTTAAATGTATTTCAAGACTTTATTTATAAAGCCCAACAACTTTTATATTCATATCTTTTATGAAACCCTCAAAAAAAAAAAATCGCGAAAATAGCCTTTTTTTCGTGGCTCCAAAGTGGACTGGCCCCTTAACCCTTCGTGGTCACCCTGGGTAGAATCAACCCGTCGATCAATTTTTGGCGTAAATATATACCAGGTCTGTAAATAAGAAACCGGAATTTGCCCATGGATGGCCCTAGCTATCAATGTAGTTACCGTCAAGTCGCGTCATTAGCGCCATTTGCTTGGTTGACATCTGATCAAGATTTTTGACTCACAACAATACAAGTTTCATACCCCAATATAGTTTGTTAAAGCGTCGAACATGTTGAATTTTGTTGCCTGAAAATTACGATTTGCGGGCAGCATTAATTTTCTGTTACCATTTGAAGAAAACTGCTGCAGAATCGCATCCGAATGCTTGTCGTTGGCTTACGGTGAGCATGCTCTTGGTAAATCACAGTGCTTTG
Source organism: Ophion ventricosus (assembly GCA_963932345.1). Classification (NCBI taxonomy): domain Eukaryota; kingdom Metazoa; phylum Arthropoda; class Insecta; order Hymenoptera; family Ichneumonidae; genus Ophion; species Ophion ventricosus. Next base: position 3,808,363 of record OZ010713.1, read on the forward strand.
GATGGTTTAAAAAATTCAAAATTGGCGATATTGACATGAGAAACGAAGAACGTGGGAGGACACCGAAAAAGTTTGAAGACAGCGAATCGCAAGGATTGTTTTGGATGAGGATGACAATGAAACTGTTAATACCGAACGCTACCGACAAATTCCAAATTGTGGTAAATATTTTATTTATTGAATTACTAATAAAAACTGAAAAATTAGATCCTCAACGACTCTGGAGTCTTCTCGACGATTTCCAAGCAGTAGCGAGATTCTGAAACTCGGTAGCGACCGTTTTCGTTATCGTTAGCTAGCGACAGCCAATAAGAGGCTCCCTTTCTTCTGATCGAGCATGCGATTGGCTGTCGCTAGCTAGCGACAACGAAAACTGTCGCTACCGAGTTACAGAATCTCGCTACAGAGCTGGGTTATGCTCGCCAAACGAATCAGCTGTTACGCCCGACGTTGGCAAATCTATGGGTACTATTTCTTCATTATAATATTCAACCGGAAGTTGAAACCGTTTTATAATGTAGTGCTTGAACTACACGGTGAAGTTCGAATTTTCGATTTTTTACAATATCTATTATGTCTAATTTATCAAATTTCACTTTTCCAACGACTTCAGTTGGATACGTGAGCAGCAAAACCGTGATTACCGCACGTCCGGTCGACTGTCTCCATAAGACGACGTGCTTCACTAGCTCAAAGTGCTCGACTTTGCAATTTTATTACGAAAAAACTGAATGGTCAATATAGCTCAAATTTATCCAAAGCGTGCATAACGTATTCGTCAACATAATATAAAAATTTCAGGCCCGAAAGTTGGATTCGTCGTAATGATCGTACCTCCTTAATGTAAAAAACAAAGCAAACCTGTACTCGTTTTTGCAGAATTCACGAAAATTGCTCTTTTTTCCGGCCACGAGAGCTAGGTCTAACCCGTTAAACATCTTCGAAACTTTTTGATTCTTACACAGTTGATGCACGATCAAATGATCTCTCGGTGACAAGAATTTCAATCGAATCTGAATATTTCGACTTTAGTCTCGAAACTCCTCAATCGACAAAAGGCTGGAGCCTCTCCTCGTCAACGAGGCACTTCGCCGCGAGATTACTTTTCAAATATCAATTCGATCGATTATTCTTCAATTACACATAGATAACTTTCACTTTCGAATTTTATTTCTTCGTTTATTCAAAAACGTCTACTGAGTCTCATCTCGATAATTCTCCGAATGTTTTTCAGTCTACATCTCTAGCCAAGAATTAATGCACGAGATACCGTTATCAAATATATCAATGTGCATTATCGGAATTTAAAAAAATCAATTAAAAAAAAAAACAACGATTTGCATCAGTGACATTGCCCGGTTAATGGAACCTTACACGCGGATATCAAAGGGTTAAGTCATTATCGCATGTTTCTGCCATTACTTTGGCATTCAATATCGAAAGCGCACCCATTATCCATCCAAGAACGAGTGCGAGGGGGATGGGATGGGGAGATATCTTACCGAGACTTATTCACCTCCAGTTGCAGAATATTATTGCGAGGCAACTCGTTACGCGCCGGCAACGAATAAAGGGACTTCCGCGTGACCGCGGAATGTTTGAATTTACGCAACGCACTAACCGTAATAAGGAGTCCAAATATATGTATATATATATATATACCATATACCATATAAAGGGTGTCTCAAAATGACCTGACATTTTAAATTGCGCGCCATTTTTTTTTGTGGTGAACATAGAGTACTAATCTTTGACAACTGGCATCAGGAAGTATTGAGGTATGGTTATGGAGAATGACACGTGCGAGCAACACACAGAAATTGTGAAAATGCAGTTATTGCAAATGAAGTTTCATGGTCGTGTTATCTCGCGCCGCGGCAATGTGATTTGGCCACCAAAATCGTGTGGTGTGACGCCATTGGACTTTTCTGAAAGGAAAAGTCCATGCGAATGATCCACAGACCATTCCGGAGCTCGAGGGAGCAAATGAACGCACCATTAATGAAATTAGTTCGAAATTATGCCAAAATGTTATTCAAAATTTCGTCAAAACAATGAATGTTTACAAACAGGAACGAGGCGGCCATTTATCGGATATTATGTTCCACACATAACCTCCATGTTTGTATCTTATATGAAAATAAAAATATTCGTAGTTTTCAAATAAGTAATACGCTTTATTAAGAAATTTAAATGTCAGGTGATTTTGAGACCCCCTCCATATGGGAGATTTCAAAATAAATCGTCGGATTGCGCACTAAATTTTCTTCATAATTTTCACCACCCTCCTGATATCATTCTTATATTTTTAATTCTGATAAGTATTATAAATATTTATTCACAATACGTTATTTACAATTTTTAATTATAAAGTAAAGTGAATGAAATAACGTAATTTAATACAATCATGTGTACAGGGTGTCCCATTCAAATCGACCTGCGAAACTGTCGATTTTACTAATCTTATTATGACATACAGTCGAACCTCGATATAACAAACCTCGATATAGCGAAATTCTCGATATAACGAAGACTGGTCCATTCCCTTCGTATAGACATCCGAAACCTTGATACGACGAAGAAAAACTATAGATATAACGAATTTATTTTCAGGGCCCATAACCTCTATACAAGGAAATTTTGTGAACAAAACCTCTGTATAACGAAGCGTTCTTTTAAACGAACTCCCTTCTTTTCGTTCCCTTTTCCCCTCCACTGCTTCTACGGGGCCTGTCCAGACTTGCAAACTTTTAAAATTAAACAAAATATTTGTTCAATTTTAAAATAATCCGCTTTTAGAACTAATATGTTATATACATTATGTTCTAATTGCTTAATGCTTGTAAAAAGTGCTCTAATTAAAAATCTTCTTTCTTTAAAAAATATTCCTATATTCATAGTACTAATATATATTTTTTTTAAAGCAAGAAAGATTCTAATTAGACCAATTCTTATTTGTCTTTTTTATTTAAACCTCAATATAACGAATTTTTGGAACATGACATCGATATAACGAAACCTCAATATAACGAAAATTCGATATAACGAACGTTTTTTTTGCTCTTGGAGATTCGTTATATCGAGGTCCGACTGTACATACATGTACGTTGAAGTTTTCTCGCAAGTACGTGTTAGACGTAATATTTCGGTTGACATTTCATTTCGTAATAAGCTCGACGAGACAGCGCGCACGAGTGCATAATGTCAAGCCACTATACATTTGCCCCCAAGGAAAAGGAAGATCGTCAGGTGTGCAACGATGGTTTCTTCACTTGGTTCTTATATTTACGCTCTATTCGCAGCGTCTTTCTAGTGTTCGGCATATAGTCATACACACATACACGCATATATATATATATTTCGACGCATGTATCCTCTTGTAAGTGTAATTGTGTCGGAATTTACAACGTCTCTTCAAAGAGGGACATTAGAAGCAAGAGAAGAAAGGACGTCTAAGGTGCACTATTCCTCGTACTGCAGATTCGACAGGCCGTAGAGTTTCTTCGCATTTATGCTTTTGCACAATGCGAAACGTGATGCCTCATACAAAATTCATTAAGAAACGCGGGAATTCGTTGGCAACAAAAAGAATTTCCAATTTTCAGAAAGAAATTCGTTTGCGAAATTTGTACAAATATTGTTTTCCAAAGTCCTAAACAGCAATTCTAAAATTCGAGAATGTCTAGTTTTTTTTTTTATGTTAGAAAAACTGGATAAAAAGGGCTAAACATTACAATGTTAAAGTTTGTATCGTTGAAACGCAACGAAACATTTAATTTTTTTTTTTCATTTCCTCATTTTCTTTATCATACAAGATTTTATCCAGCAAATTTGGGCTTCCGATTTTTTATAAGGATCCTAAAAAACATACGAGTGTTTTTCGGAGTGTTTGTTTCTAAAAATACTAAGTGTAAATTCCATTTTTTAAACTTTTTTTTCCAGTATTGTTCAAGGTCGTTAGAATTTGCTTATTTGAATTCGTGAATGAAAATAAAAAAGGGGAGTCATTTTTAGGCGATATTAAAAAGCTATGAAACATCTAAAGGGTGTCTCAAAATGACCTGAGATTTTGAATTGCGGGCCATTTTTTGAAATGGCGAACATAGAGTGCTAATCTTTGTATTGAGGTTTAGTCATGGAAAATTACACGATCGAGCAACGCATAGAAATTGTGAAAATTCACAGCTAAACAGTGCAGTTATTGCAGACGAAGTTTCATGTTCGTGTTATCTCGCGTCGCGGCGATGTCAATTGGCCACCAAGATCGTGCGATTTGACGCCATTGGACTTTGGGGTTTTCTGAACGGTAAAGTGTATGCCAATGATCCACAGACCATTCCAGAGCTCAAGGAAGCAATTGGACGCACATTAATGAAATTAGTCCGCAATTATGCCAAAATGTTATTGAAAATTTTGTCAAAAGAGTGAACGTTTGCAAACAGGGACGAGGCGGCCGTTTATAGCATATTGTGTTCAACACATAACCTCCATGTTTGAACCTTATATTAAAATAAAAATATTCGTACTTATCAAATAAATAATACGTTTTATGAATAAATTAAAATGTCAGGTCATTTTGAGACACCCTTTACCTCGTTGCGGTTCCGAAAAGACGTTCTTTCTTTCACGATAGATCTCACAGCACGACTTTCCTAGGATCCGGCACGGCAAAAAAAAAAAACTCCGGGGTAAAGAGGTCCGAGAGATTTGCCCGGCGTGGGATCACGAGGCAGCAGTGCATAGTTTTTTTTCCATCCAATCTCTGGTCTACGCGCGCTCGGCGTAAGGATACGTTGCAGGTATGAATTTCACGTAACCCTTTCGCTTGTCTCTCCTCCGGTGCATCCGAGCTCCGTTGTTTAGTCGAGGAGAGTGAGCCAAACGTTAGAATTTCATAGAAAATCCGGTGAAAGTTGAAGAGTTTATTTACAGGAATGAAAAGGAGAAGATTGAAAAAAAAAATAAAAACAAAAGAGCAAAAATTCGTCGACCACGTGTCACGTACGTATTTTTATGTAAAACTAACTTCTGCCCGCGGCTTCGTTCGCGTGCATATCGGAAATTTGGTTCGCTGGATGTCCGGAATAGATTTAACGGGCCAGTCCACTTTGAAAATTTCAAAAAATCGATTTTTTTTTACTGTCTTCGAAAGTACATACATTCAGAAATATTGTGTCAATATTGTGTCAATATTGCCGATTGAATTTAGGTAAGAGTTTTTCATAGTATAAACTTCAAACGCGTTTTTCTCGAAACAACGTTTTCAAAATCTAGCTCCATCGTATCGCTAAAACTAATAAACCGATTCTCTTGAAATTTGAACCACATATTGTAAACATGATTCGCAACAAGATGACCCTCGATGGTTTTAAAATTTTTATTTTTACTCTATTTTTGCGAAAAACTGCGAAAATGACGCGTTTTTTTTTACTTTTTTTCGTTTTTCATCTGCCATTTTTTTATTTTTTGATAAAACTTTATATTCGAGGGTCATTTTGTAGCTGGTGTCATACTGAATCTAATGGACTTTGATTTTTTTGTTTCAGACAAGCCGTTGCCGAGTTGTGATGGAGCTACCTAGCCCACCTATTTTTGAGGCGTTACGTTAAACTATAGTTTTTGTACTTAAAAATGAATGAAAATGAATTAAATTTTTTTTTTAAATGTATTTCAAGACTTTATTTATCAAGCTCAACAACTTTTATATTCATATCTTTTATAAAATACTCAAAAAAAAATCGCGAAAATAGCCTTTTTTTCGTGGCTCCAAAGTGGACTGGCCCCTTAAGGATCATGCAGTATATTTTATGAAATTATGAAGAAGAAACTTTTTTTGGACATTAAAATGCCGATCGTCCTCCGTAACGATCGTGACACAAGTAGCCCACATTGTTATTTATAGAGTTGCTTCTTGTTCGTTAAAAAAAAAAAAGTTTAAATAATGTCCGAAAATAATGGGCTAATAAAAAAAAAAAATGCCAAATGAAAAGGATCGACGAATGATGACGAAGAATTGGTATTGTTTGAAATGGCGTGCTCCTTGAAGAATTTCCACGAGACCGATGTGTGTACAGCACTCACGACTCGTATCGAGCTGGTCAAGTCGACGTAAGTTATGGACGCTCAAGACGTTTATGGCTTGAGAATAAATACCTCATACGCGTGAGTATATACGTATATATATATATAATGTTTATGAAGTACAGTCGTCCTACTAAATTGCTTTGCACCACGAGGATGTATTGATTTCACGGAATCCTTTCGCTTTCGATCGCTCGTGCCCACGACCAACTCATCTCGACGCGAAACGATATGAGCGCTCACTTGATGCAACACTTTCACGAACAATTATCAAATTAATCGTTGCGTTAGGAGAGAACGGAATAAATATTAATTTCTTCAATGTATGTATCCATTAAATCATTTTTTTAAATGTATTTTTACACGAGGATACGAGAGTCTACGATCGACGTTCTTCGAGTTAAGCAGCTTTGTGCATGGCCGATACTCAGAGCGGTGACCGCGTAGTCGTGCACCAGGCTGGCGCGTCAACCAGGCAGCGGAAGGCCAATACTTTTCTCAGACCTTGGTGTAGATACTTGAGTAAAAAGTATGTGTGCCAGAGAATTATAAGAATATGAGGCCGTCTATACCGGTAGGGGTCTTCAACTGTTTCCCCGTACCATCGACAAATGCGGAATGTAGTTTAAGGTAGTAGTCTCGCCACAGTCACGTTGAAAAATTTATTCTCCGGTCAATCGATGAAAGCTTCGTAATATTGCGAAATATCCTTACAATGTAGGTTGTACATCTTTTCGGGATGTAAAAACTTATAAAGTCATGATGAAAACGCCTAATACAATGTTTACCGAACCCTCACTTTTGTATCAGACTCTATCCATTCCGGCTACTGATATGTAGATACTCTGCGTATGTGCACACACTACTGTAGTCTAGCGAGCGCGAAGATCGTGGCAATGTTGCAAGCTCAGCGAATTTTTCTCGTGATATTTGGCGCTAGCGTCGCTAGGCATTGCTTAATTTTAATCGCTATATCTCTGAAACTAGAGGGTCAAAATTCATGATTTTTTTGTACCACTTCGTCATAAGTTCCTCTGTAATTGAGAATTTAAAAAAAAGTCTGTACAAAAGTTTCGAAGTTATTGCGTGAAATGTAAAATTTTCCACTGCCCCCCATAAGAAAACGTATAAAACCGTGCAATCTTTGATTACCAATATCTCGAGAACACAACGGTGAATCCTTTTGAAATTTTGCAGATAATCACTTAATAGTATCCTGAATAGGTCCTCAAAAAAAATATATATTAGGTGTGTGAATTAATTTTTACAGATTTTTCTAGCAGGCTGGGAATACTCTTTCAAGTTGAAATATTTCAATGTCCTTTTAGGACTTTAAAGTATTGACATAGCCCTGTTCAAGATGCTGTATGAATTTATTGGGCGAGCATCATAACCTTAAAATAAAGTAGCAAAAACAATGGCAACCGATAAGCTGCACATTCGCCACTGCATCCTTTACGAATTCCAACAAGGAAAAAGTGCCACCAAAGCGTGGGAGTCAATTTGTTCTGTGTTCGGGAAGAGTATTGTGTCATACGAAACATGCAATTATTGGTTTAAACGTTTTAGAAACAATGATTTCGAACTCAGTGACCGTGCGCGTACTGGACAGCCTGAAACATTTTCGGACGACGATTTGGAAACTTGACTGGTCCAAAATTCTTCACAGACACAAGAAGAACTTGCAGCCCAACTAAGAGTTGATCGATCAACCGTTGCCAAGAGGTTACACGCGATGGGCAAAAATTCAGAAGCTCGGGAAATGGGTCCCACATGAACTTATCGAATATAACCTCGGACAACGGATGAACACGTGTCTTTGGTTGCTTAGCAAACAACGAAGGAAGAACTTTCTCTGGAAAATCGTGACGGGGGATGAAAAATGGATCCTTTATGAGAATCCCAAGCGGAAAAAATCATAGGTGGACCTTGGAGAACCAACAACATCAACTCCCAAACCGCAAATGAACGTCAAAAAAATGCTTTTGTGTATCTGGTGGGACATAAAGGGTGTTCTTTATTATGAACTTCTAGAACCGGGTCAGATGATCACTGCAGAACGATATAGTGACCAATTAAATCGTTTAAGCGAAGCAATTGAGCAAAAAAGGCCATTCACAGGACACGGAAGGCGAAAAGTCATTCTCCTGCATGATAACGCTCGACCTCACGTTGCTCGTACGACCCAAACAACTATTTTAAACCTGGGCTGGGAAGTTCTTCCTCATCCGGCATATTCACCGGACTTGGCCCCATCCGACTGTCACCTATTTCGGTCAATGGGGCACAACTTAAGAGGGAGCCACTTCCGAGAAGTCGAAGATATTAGGAAATTCGTCGATGACTTTATCGCCTCGAAACCAGCCAGCTTCTATCGTGATGGTATCTGTACGCTACCAGATCGGTGACAGAAGGTTGTAGAAAGCAACGGGGAATATTACCCGGATTAAACACGGTTTTGTCTATTTTTTAATAAACCGCAAGTATGGAAAAAAAAACTGTAAAAATTAATTCACACACCGAATATATATAAAAACGCCTTGGCGAGACTACTACTACCTTAAGGTGAGAGCACTGTAATTTCAAACCAGATTCCGATGCCCCGCCCAAAGTGGGCTATGGAATGAGAAGTTCGCCTCTACGTCGTTTCGTATGAATAATGGAAGTAACACATATGCTCGTGATTGTGTACGAACATATATCTATTGTCACTTGGAGATTTATGGGGTATGTAACTGTGAATTTAATTCATTTCTTAGGCACGGTACTTGAGCAAGACATTTGTTTATTGATATTATTACACGAGATCTCGCCAACATGCGATTCACGCTCGTACTGCACCTAAAAATAGAAGATATTAAAAATGATGGCCAATTCCTGCAAGATTGCACAGCAAGAGATAATAGAGGCAAAGTATCTGTGAAATTCGCGACAAGGGGAGGTAGTTATAGGTCGCCACTATGGGGAGTCCACGCTTCATTGAACCGGCTACCGATGTAAGCCGAGTACAACGGATCTATCGAAGCGATACGGAGATCGTTTCTGCCCCCTCGTTTGATCCGCATAGCCAAGAATTTCACAGTCAATAAAAGAGAAGTTGAGGAGAACGAGGCACACGTGTGGTCATTCAAAGTTCCATTGCTGTTGTCTATTTCTTGGTCATTCGTAGTATCGCACAACTAGGCTGCCTCCCGAGGCGGCTCGGCCAGTCTGGACGTGGCTAAATGAAGATACAGCCGCCTTTATCGGCACGGGTTTCCCGCAGTTTACTTGTACCCTCGTGCAAATGCGATACAGCAGTGTATTGCGAAACGAATGGCTGTGGGCGACACTCTCCGCTCGATTCTTGAGAAACTAAATGGTGTTTTCAACCATACTTCTATTTTCCCGAGGGGACAATAATATTTTATAACCATAGTTACTGCCAAAAATATGGAGGTATTACGATATCTGTGGCCTCTAATTCTGACCACGCAGCCTTCATATTTGACTCAAAATGAGACTTTCTACGAGTTGTACACAACGAAATTCGACCCTTAAAGGGGAGAAACGGAGATTTTAAAATTTGTATGAGACAACATATTTTTTTTGTTAGATTTGCCTGGAACTTGGCATAAATACACTAAAATACAAATAATTAAACATGTATTTCAGCAATTCAAAATTTAATCTTTAAGGGTGTCAAACGGAAGTGTTAACGTTCGTACGAGAAAACATTTTTTGACGAGGCGACCCACACCAGTATCGCACGCTCCCCACGATTCCACACTCACATCTGAGGTGCCTCGCGCCCATCCCACGATTCCATCCGAGGTGTCTCGCGCCCACACCAGTATTCCACACACCCCACGATTCCACACGCACATCCGAGGTGCCTCGCGCCCACACCACTATGCTGCCCATCTGGGATAAAAATCTAGAGAATCGAAAAAATCCAAAAACCCTTGGGAACTGAACGATAAACGCGGCATACCAGGAATATCTCAAAAACTGATCTAGATATTGATTTAAACCCGCAGGATCTTTTTCCTCGTAAAAAACTCTATTGAAATCCACTTTCATATTTTGGCGCCACAAAAGTCGCCCCTTAAAGGTTACATTTTGGAAATTGCTAAAATGTTTAATTATTTGTATTGGAGTGTATTTATACTCAAGCAAATCTGACAAAAAAAAATGTTGTCTCATATAAACATTAAAACCCCCGTTTCCCCTTTAGGGGTCGAATTTCAATTTTTACTACTCCTGAAAAAAGTTTTATTTTGGGTCAAATATGAAAACTGCGTGGTCAGAATTAGGGGCCACAGATATCGCTTATTGATATTTTAGGCTGTTAGGCTGATAGGCTGAGGAGCCACAGGAATTTTTTTCCTGGAAAAAAAATTCGTTTATTGAAATTGCTGTGTGGCAACGCGCATTGCCGTGATGCAACACTGATGTTCGGTCTCACATTCATGACCCTTTGTCGAAATTCAACTATTCTCCGATCATTCTGACTCTCAACCGACGATCTGAACGCACAAGATTACGGATTCTATCGAGATTTTCATCGGTTCTTGAAGATAAAGGCCTTCCGCTCCGTGGTTCATCTTCAATCGACTCTCTTCCTTCTGAAAATGCCTTAAACCACCGAAAAACCTGGACCCTTGACAAAACACTGTCTCCGTAGGCCTGCTGAAGTTTTGCAAAAGTTTCTTTAGTGCAACGAATTTTCTAAATTTTTATATTTATATTCTGCTCTTTGAAACAGATGTGTGTTGTATGCCAACAAAAAGTATACAAAATAAACGAAAAGTCACCAAACTCTACAATTCCATGTGTAGTAAAAAAAAAAATGAGACAAACATCATTTCAAATTTGCTGTAAAGAAATATATTTTGGGAACGTCTGGAAAAATATTACATACATTTAGGAGCTTTGAGTAATATCATCTAGTCGCTTTACACGAATAACAAAGAAAAACTAATATGTTGAGATAACGAATCATTTTGTTTTTCTAACTTTTTTCTAATACCGTAGATTGTCGCAAACCCGCGAAAATTTGCAGCTATTTTGGATAAATTAATACAAAAATCGGCCATCATAATGAGCGCTGCAGAGATCTTTAAAGCATCAGGTAGACTGGTCATTTTGAATGATATTTCATGACTTTTCTGGGTCGAGTGTAATTTCATGACATTTAAGACTTTTCGTGACTTTTCAGGTCGGTAAACACCCTGCACTCATTTTTAGAACGCACTAGAAAAAACAGTTTCACGAAACAAATCGCTACGGACAATCAAATGACTCTAGCGTGTTCAAACTAGTACTGAAGGCGTATCACGTGTTAACCTGCCGCCTCTCAAAGTCCCGCGTCCCAAGTGTTGACAGATCGAACGCTACGTTGCCAGTCTCTTCACTTTATTTACACACCTCGTATAGTTGTATTAACCATATTATGATTGTATCAATAAAATACAAGGAACTTTACCATTCCCTCTTTAATCATGGCCGTTTGTTATAAATACCATGGAATTTTCTCTCTGTGTGGCAACACTGACAAGTGTGGGGATCGTAAAAGCAAAGGAACATCGCAGATTAAAAAAAAACTGCATTGGGAACCAAAAAAGTTGCTCCGCGTTCCAAACATGCAAGCTTCATCAACGCAAATGAATTGCCAGCAAGCTCTCTTCCTCCTCTTCACCATACCTGCAGTGGACATCTCTTTGCGGGTACCGAAAAGAAGTTTAAAAAAAAAAACGACCGGCAGGCGAACGTTCGTGCATTCAGGACGTTTACCATACGTTACTTTTTTTCGCGTGCCCAGCCACCCCACCCCTCGTGATACTTTGAGGAAGCCAATTGACGGCGAATTTACAAGTGTACGCGAGCGAGTGCAACGTTCCACCGACTCAGGTATCGCATTAAAGTGCACGCAACCAGGGGAGAACGGAGAGCGACGAACAGTTGGAGGTTATGTTCGATGCAATCATTTCAAAATTTACAATCGAACCGATCCTTCGCAGTCTTGTGCCTCATTACACGAAGGGAAGAGAAACAAAAATGTAACTCGACGATCATCGAGTTTGAACCAAGTCCAAAATTGAGGTGGTAGGGAGGGGGGGGGGGGCGTCGGCTGGAGGAAAACGGATGGAAGAATACGGCGCTAAAGCTCCCCCTCTCGATAATATATTTCTTTCCTTTGTGCCGCTTTGCTGCTGGTTCCAAAAGGGTTTCGCCAACGATTACCTCCTAATAACACGCCGGCCAAGTGATTGCAGGAACTCGAGGGCAAAATAAATGTACGAAGAAAAAACGTGGCGCAACGAGGACGGGGAGAATGAGATGGAAGGAAGTTTTCGAGAAGAGTATCCTTTCTGTACCTTTGTTCGATGGTACTGCGATCCTTGTCGTCCCTTTTTCTTTGCCAGCTCCTTCCTCTCTCTCTCTCTCTCTCTATCGTAATCTTTACTCTCTTCCTGCTCTACCCCTAATCGGCAAAATACACGGGTCTCGAGGGTGTTCCGCTTCAAAATTGACCCCGAAATTGAACCTCGAATCTGATTGAACCAGCCAATTTGGGTTTGTTTGGGGAATTAGTATAGTGAACTGAAATAAGACTAAGATGAAAACACGTTTGGAGTTTTCCAAAACTCCGGAGAAATAACTAAAGAATGTCTAGATATAGGTACGGTAGGTAAAAAAAAAGTATTTGCGGGTTGAGATTTTCTCCGGTGCAGTTTCTGGACTCCAGATTAACGGGAATTATTTATATTGATTTTTACATACGAGATCGATTTTCGAAATGAACTATGGAAGTAAATAATTTGTTGAATATTATTCTTTTTTTCCGAAGAATTGCTTTAGAAGAGCGATAAGTGCAAATATAAATAGTTTTAAACTATAAATAAATATAAATAGTTTTCTCACCGATAAATATAAATAGTTTTCTCACCCACTGCAAGTGTGCATCGATCGATCTTTTGCTACTTTATTGCTTACTTGCCAAATAGTTGTTGGATTATTGCTGATTTATTGGTGTAAAATTCCCTGCAGTAAAAATTAACGTGAGGAGCGGTAATTAATGGTACTTTTAATTATTTTATTTTCTTTTTTTTTTGACAGTTTTCGCTTTAATAAAATCTGTTATTGGAATCATAAACGATTTAAAGTAACAGTAAAAAGTTTACAGGTCCTAAGATTTTCCAACTACTTTTATTTTCCGGACTTTTCAATTATTTATATTTGTAGTGCTAATTATGGCAATCGCTTTTTTCACTTATTTCTATTTTTAGTACAGATTATCCCCATTTTTAATCGTCTAATAAATTATTTATATTTGTAGTACCAAATAGTGAGATTTTTCAATTATTTTTGATTAAGTACCAACGATTTCGATTTTCTTAAAATTATTTAGAATCAATTATTCCCATTTTCCGACTATTTCTATTTTTTTCTACCAATTATTTTTATTTTGAAAACTATTTCTATATCTAGTAGGACCCTAAATCGTTTAAACATTTCTCACCTCTTTTGTTTAAACATTCAGTTTTAATAAAAACAAAAAATTCAGGATATACCAAGAAAAAAAAACGTAAAAAAAAAGAGATTTTTACGGCGTTCCAACAACGTAAACTCGAGACTCGTTACAGAGATCTCCGATTATGAAATTGACTCGCAAATTTCTCAGCCCTACTCTCTCCTCGTTAAGCAATCTTTGAGATTGGCGCTCGCCTTGAACTTGCTTACGAAAATCAAGCCAGCGAGGAAAGGTCTACCCTTGTTTAAATATGGAAAACCCCTTCACGGTTGGCGTAGATCGCGCATAATTTAGACATAAAATTCGACAAACTTCGTTGGCACGTCCGGTAATGATTTAAACGATAAAGGGCAACGATTAAATTTTCCCCCTGAAGGTAAAAAACGCCAGAGTGAAGAATAATTGCGAGCGGATATCTCTCGAGCGCAGTCCAGCACGTGACTCACTTCCCTTTTGCACACATGGGACTGATCCTCGCACGTGCCTAGGTACTGCAATTCTCAATTAACGCACCGGTAAATTTGTTCCGTGAATAATGCGAAGAGTGCACTGTGCAGAGATTCTTTTTTTTTCTCTCTAATTCATTTCCTCTTGCTTTGGAGGCAGTTAAAATTCGGTGATTGAAAAAACAAAACGGCTTTCACGATTTGTCATTTTGGTCGAGTATGTGTACAATAACTGGATGGGAAGATCTAGCAGATTTCGAATTTCTAGAATTTGAAGGTTTAAAATGAAAAAAACAAATGTTTTAATTGTTTTCTATTGATTTCTAAAATGTGGAATTAAAATAAATGATTAAAGAATCATGTTTTTTGAAAAATAATGTTTTTTGCATTCTCCAATTATCCGGCAGCCTGAACATTGATCAGATCACTATCATGTTGCGTTCGGGAATACCCCAGTAAGGCATGCCTGATCGGTGCCGGATGTCCACCGGATCAATAGAACCGTAGTAGAGTAGGATAGGGAGGGGCATTTTGAGCAAGTTTGGAATTATCGCCCTGTAATTACTTAACAGTCTGCCGTATAAAAATGAAACCTACTTTGGTCAATGGGAAATTTATCTTAGGAAAAAAGTCTGTAGATGAAATTCCTGTTATTCTTATAGTTTCACAGATAATCGTTCTCAAATGACTAAGGCCATATTTGCTCAACGTGCCCCGATAGTGGGGTAAGTTGAGCGTGAGTATGAGGTAAGTTGGGCAAAGTAAGAATTGCATTAAAAAATCAGACGTATGCAACATGATTTGGTACAATGCAGTAATAAACGAATAGTTGCTTGTTGATTAGTAAGGTGAAACATTAGTAAATGAAACATTAACATTAATTGCAATGAACTTTGAAATAGTTTTTTTCATACAATGGTAGAAGAAAATCTTTCAATCACGTTTTTTTTTTTACCCTTGTTTACAATAAAACGTAAAGGATGATCAAAACTCTACAAAAATTCTACCACAAAAGATCAAAACTCCGAAAGAATTTTACCCGAAAGACCAAAACTCTGAAAATCTGAACACCATAAAAATAAGTGGTGATGCTGCCATCTAACCGCGTTAGGCTGACTTACTATCTGCTTTATGTGTGAGTTTTCGAGATTTTGAACGTTCTGAACCTGCTTTATCGGAATCCTACACTATCTGAACTTCAGTTTTCGCAAACTGGATGATCGAAGCTATGATTTCCGGAGTCCAAAACTTTCGTGAACCTGACGAAACTCTCATTAGCTTTTATCATATTTAAACTTTCTGATATAGCTCGTTTTCTACAATAAAAATTTCAGAATTTTGTGGCATGCTTAATATTACATATTCGGAGTTTTGTATGCCATATTACTGGTCGTTCAAATAAAGCGTTGATCTTCTTCATACTATTTCTGAAAATGATCTCGTATAAGATATATTTGTATCCCTTTTCTATCGCTACTCGTACCGTTCTACATCATTTACAGTCAACTGTGTAGACATTGATCTTTACGAAACTTGTAGTTTCGGAACATTAAAATTAGGAATTTTAAACCGTCGGAGCATTCAGAGTTCGGAATTTCAACCCGGTTCCATTTTAAGGGCCCTTGTTATTTTGCATCCAATGGCTCTCGGTAGCAAAGTGTGACCAGCCACTGATAGCACATGTGAGGCTTCCAGACTAGTGCCTTGACAAAGTTAAGGAAAATTACGATCGGCCCGATCAAAGCCCGAACTCAATTTCTGCACGGGCTCCAGCGCATAAGAAGGCACATTTAAAAAAAAATAAAGTAAAAAGTAAGGACGAGTCAAGGGGAAAACTCACCCTGTATCCGTTGAGTTTATTGTTCCGTCGAAGGATAACGGATCCCGTGGAAGCTTGTTCGCCGCGCTCGGTACCGATTTCCTCCTTGACGCGAACGATCCTCGGTGATCGTCCGCTCTGGATTTGTTCCTTGCGTCCGCTGCGGCGAAGTACGGAATCGCGGGCGATTCTTTTGTTGCCGGTGCTGGAACTTCTCGCGAGTATATTGCGTTCGCGATCGAATCGTTGTGCTCGCGAAGCTGAAGTCGCCGATCTCGCGATCGGTTTGCTCGCACCGTCGATTCCACGATTGTACGAATTTTCACGGTTCTCGTTGTTCGCTATTTCCAAATTACGTTCCAACATTTTTTCCTGAAGATTGAGGGCCAGCTGACGAATGCGTGGCGAGGCGAAAACGCCGCCTTGAGGCAACGAGGACACTCTGAATGGTACCGGCGGTGGCAAACGCGACAATTTTCTCGATCTCGCGCGATTTTCCTCGTCGACATTTTCCCTCGTCACCCCGTCGTTTTCCTTTCCCGACTCGTCATGGCTGTCGGCCTCGTCCTTTGACTTCACCTCATCCTCCTCCACGTCACGATCCTCGTCGTTCGTTTGCTCCCTCTTCCTCGGCGATCGGTTCAATTCCAGCGATCTCGTATGGCAATTCGTTCGCGGATTATTTTCGATCTCCTGACGTATCTGTTGTATCTTGGGGGCAATTTTTTCATGTGTACGACGCTCTTTTTGTATCACGTTGACGCGTACCGAGCCCGGACGACGAGAATTACGTCGCTGCATTATCGACGGAGCCGAATCGAGCTCGTCGAAATCGTCGGGCTCGCATGTCTCCTCTTGTTCCGGTACGACGTACAATCGAATTTTATACATTTTTCGCTGTTTCTCTTCAACTCCTTTCTTGGAAATTCTTCACACTTTTGCCTTCTTTTGATTTTTTTTTGCAAATTTTTCACTCTATTCTATTAATAATTCAGTATTTATTAACGTTTTTATAATTTTCTGACACTTTCTTCTTTTTTTTTTATACTGATTCACTCGCCTTATTTTTTTATTTATTTATTTTTTTGGTTTTTAGGTGTTTATTTTTAGTAATTCACTCGATATTTTTATTATTTTTTTTTTGGTTCTTTTCGTTGTTTATTTTCTTTTTTTGGTCTTTATTTTATTTTCTAATGAAGAAAAATAATGTTTTTAAAAATTATTCTTATTACTTAATTCTTCACTTGTGGGCACGGACTTTTATCAGAGCATAGCTTTGTTTTTAGCGGCTCGCGTTGACGCGATTACCCGACTGGCGGAAAATCGTTCTGCGATTCGCTTTATTGACAGTGTGTCAAACGGGGTTCACGGTTCAATGGAAATCGTGCGACTTCGACACGGAGGCCAGCTCCGTACTGTAAATCGAGCATTCTACGCGCCCTCGAAACACTCTCGTAACTGTCTTGCTTCGTCTTCTTTTTTTTTTTGTATTTTATTTGTTCGACGAAATTTCACGTGTCGTTAACCTGCAAGGACCATTAATACGTCAAGCTTCATCCCAGACGGGCGGAAATGGCACGCATTCGCGAAATGTTTCCGTGGCAACACTTTGACAAACGAGCATCGACGCGTATTCGCCGATTTGGGGCTATCGGAGCTTTTTCTTTTTTTTTTTCCTCTGGTTGTTTTTCTATTGTCAAAAAATTGGGGGCCTGTCGGACTATTAATTTTTCTTCTCGGGTTGTAATTGAGCTGTGAGGCTTGGAATACGATACTGAGAGAATATCTAAGATGTCTCGAAATGTTCTCTTTCCTCGAAGTGATTTTGGCAATTTTGTCAAATTCGAGGGTACGGCGAGTTTCACCAAATCGTCAACGAGAAAAAGAATTTAAATCCTGATAATATTGGGGATGGTCTTGAAGTTTGAAACTTTGAAACGCAACGAAAATTCTTTTATTTTTTTTTTGTTCCTGTTATCGCGTTTTTTTCTTCACCTGGGATGCAAAATTTTGAAAAAATTCGGAAAAACGTGTTTTTTTTATGATAAAAAAAAAAGAATTTTCGTTGCATTCCAAAGATGAAAATTTCAACGTCATAATTAGGGACGTGTTTTTTTTATGAAAACTCTTTTATTTATTTTTTGTTCTTGTTATCGCGTTTTTTAAATTAAATTTGGGCTGCAAAATTTTGAAAAAAAATCGGAAAAACGTATTTCTCGATGATTAAAAAAAAAAGAATTTTCGTTGCATTAAAACGATTGAAATTTCAACGTCATAATTAGGGAAGATTCCGCACTGAAAATCCTGATTTTGGATGGCGGTAATTTGTAGATATTTAATAGGATATTATTTAGATATAGAACTGAGAAATAATAATTTATTTTGCCTGAATACACAAAAATTGAAGTTTTTCCCAAGTTCATTTGGGCCTGCTGGTGTATTTGTTTACACAATTTGTTAAAACATTTCCGGCATTTTTATCACTGAAAATCAAGTCTCATTATTATCCACGGCATGGTTAAATTTCTATCCACTATCGCAGTCATGTTGACTGTGGCCATTAAGGTCGAAAATTTCTGCGCGATTTTCCGCGAGGACCACTGTGCTCAATAGCTACGATTTTTATTTCATTTTTTCATCCCGAAAACCTTGCAATTGATCATGTGTAATTTTCGAAGTTGACTTTTTGTTGGACGTGTCTGCGTCTAAACAAAAATTAGTGTCCTTCAACATCAATCGATGTAAAATCACGAGGTATTTGAATTGAATTATATAACTATAACTAACTAAAATACTCGAATTGTAATCTTAATCAATGAAAATAATAAAATTATAAATTATAATTAATAAAAATAATTCACTTATAAATTATAATTGATTCAAAGAATTCAATAAAAAATTGTAATTAATTAAAATTATCAACTTATAATTATAATTAGCTCAAAATGATTAAATTATTATTATAATTAACCCTTCGTGGTCACCCGGGGTAGAATCGACCCGTAATAGTTCCCGACTTCGAAAGGGATTGTATTTACCACCTTACCTGGAGTAATATCCTCATAACATAAAATTTACCCTCTTCACATGGCGAAATAAATATTTTTTTTGGAACGTGCAGTATGCTAATATTTTTTCCCAAAAATGGCATACCTAAGGAGTATCACGTCCAAATTTTAAGTAAAAATGTTGAAAACTCATGGAACTATGATTTTTTGTGAGAAAAAGTGTATTTTTTGCGTTTTTACCTATTTGTGAATTTTTTTAAACATATCGCCATTTTATTTCTTATAAATAAAATTTTCGTACATCATCTAGAGAGTTCAAAGCATATTCCGTAATTTTTTTAACCATTTCGGACGGATAGTTTGGTCACAATACTTTTTTGAAAACTGACTGGGTAGAATCGAACCAAGTGTGACCAGCGCGATTGAATTTGGAAGTGTGACCACGACGGGTTAATTAAAATAATTAAATTGAGAACGCGGAAGTAGAAAAAACTCGGATTCCTTTTAATAACTTTTTGACAATTTGGTAGGAAGTCGCCAAGAGAATCACCAAGTAAAATACCAACAAAAAAAGAGGAATGACCATTCGTACCCTGCGTCTGAATATAAATCGACTGAGTTGAATAATAAAAGCATATAGCTCCGATACTTCGAGTTACGAATCGTGTCCGAACAATTGCCACAATTTTCCATTGGACATTCACGATTCGTTATAGCCTGGAATTTAATGGACGAGGTTACGATTACGTTGCCACGTATGGCGTGCGGCTTTGGGTTTGAAAGAATTGGCAGCGGCACGTGCCAACGATCGATCGATCGATCAAGAGAGGGACGATTAGAAGACAGAGAAGGAATTCGATTACATGTTCACGTTGCGCGTTTTCCTCGATGTTTTCAAGCCCGATTCGAAGACGTTCTCAGGAATGGAAACCGCATGGCACATTGACATTTGTAGGATCGTTAAATAATATATGCCTATGCGCGTCTTCTGTGGTTACGTCGATATGCAAAGATTAATCTCTGGTGTGTATGGGCTCTCCACATTCCTATTCGCGATCGGTTATTTTATATTTATTACCTTCGGTCCGCGTACACACCTCAACTCTCTCTTCTCTCTCATTCTCCCTCTCTCTCTCTCTCTCTCTCTCTCTCTCTCTCTTTCTCTCTCTCTCTCTCTCTCTCTCTCTCTCTCTTTGGCTCTCTGTCTTTTTATTTTGTCCCTGCGTTTTGTTATTTTCGACATTTTTGCGTTTCACGTTCCGTTAGAATACGATTCAAATTGTTCTTAGGCACAGAAACGCTTTTTCACTTTTCTAATGTCTCCCATGTGGAAAATTGGCAAGGCATCCCTAATACAATCCGGGGCTTTCAATAGATTGCTTGTGGATTCCATAGTAGGGTTTGCCGTAAAAGAGCCGGTCTGGGGCCCCTATTAGGGAATGGTAGGGTTGGTAGGTCGACTGAAACTGTGGTCTAAGTAAGGAGACCAAGTAAGGGCCTTTAAGGCCTTCCCGAGTAGAAATCTTGCTCCGGCTACAATAAAGGCCTGATCAGGCATCCTGATTCTTTTTCCGGCCTTGATCAGGATTCTTGATCAAGGCCGATCTTTTTTGTGACACTTTCCCTGATTTCGGCCTGATCAGGCCTTGATCAAAATGAAAAATCATGGCCTAGTCAGTATGATGTAATGGAGCCCTGTTTAGGATGTCCTAATTATTCCTGAAATAAAAAATACCACGCATATTTAAAAGAGAAAAAGGCACGAAATTATAATTAACGCTAATAGTTTATTTTTTAAACTGAATATGAATTTTTATTTATCAAATACATTTTTCACGTAGATGCATGTAGAAAATAAATAACACTTTCTCTTAGAGATTTGATTGAATATGCACCGATGGCATCACATTCACTGGACTGAACTACGCAGTTAACTTACGTTCGGTAGCCTACTCTGTCCGGCTGCTTGACCATCGCCTGAAGCTAGCCGAATCAGGCAAATTGAAGTAAGCCGTAAGTCCGATTGCTTGACCAGCGCCTGCATCTAGCCGGATCAGGCAACTGGAGGAGAACGTACATCCAGTTGCCTGACTATCGCCAGACACCAGCCGGATCAGGCAAATTAAGTCATGCCTTAAATAGGGCCTCCGTACTACAGCTTGATCAGGCCCAGATCAAATATCAGGTCAGCCTGACAATATTTCTACTCGGGTTACGCCACTCTAGAGGCCAAAGAGGAGCATAGTTTGTGATTTTTTTTCCAGCAAAACCATAAAATAAATCGGAATTACAAAATAGGGGTTTTATTATACACGTAATTGACTATACAAAATTATTTTTTCACAGCGATACATGTCAAAATGGCGACTGTGCAGCATTTTTCCGATGACGCCTTTATTTCTGGAAGGTCAACGGCCGGACCAACAGCTCCTATACTTTTTCAGTTATGATAAGACACTAAAGTTTTTTTCGATTATATATAAGAATAGCTATAGAAGTACGTAGGATTTTTTTGATATATTGTTTTTTTGTCAAAATGGCGCATTTCTAAAACAAAAAGTATAAAATGCTATGAGAAAATCGTCAGAAAATTGTTTATAAAAAAGGAACTATGCAATATAATTTAAAAAATCCTAAGTAGTGCCTCAGAAAATGTAATTCTAAATATACAGTTAAAATTTCAAGTGAATCAGTTGAAATTTGTTTGAGTTATTAGTCCGGCCGACTTGAAAAATGTAGTTTTGAGATAAACGCGTTTAAAGTTA
This sequence comes from Ophion ventricosus, assembly GCA_963932345.1. Classification (NCBI taxonomy): domain Eukaryota; kingdom Metazoa; phylum Arthropoda; class Insecta; order Hymenoptera; family Ichneumonidae; genus Ophion; species Ophion ventricosus. Next base: position 3,829,998 of record OZ010713.1, read on the forward strand.
GTAAAAAGTCACGACATGAATCAAGAGAGGTTGCGCTAGAATTGGAAAATCGAGTACTTAGAGATTTTTCACACCCATAATCTTTTGGAATATAATTTTATAGGAACTAAGGTACATTTTTAACAAAAAAAAATCGATTTTTGGAAAATTCTAGAGTGGCCTAAGGCCTTAAGGGGTATAGTTGTAGATTCCCTAGTAGCGATTTTCCCGATAGTACTAGACTTTGCTATTATAGGGGCAAGTCAGTATAAATTGCTTGGCTAAAGAATTCATGGCATAATAATTCTCGTGATCGATGCAATATAATAATTAAATTATGCGTTTAGTCGACGAGCTGTGACGCCTTGAACACGAATTCTCAAAAATTAATGCGCCGATCTTATTGAAATTTTACACACTTCTTTAAAATAGCGTTGACTAGTGATTGAACGAAGGTTTTCCTTTTTCGATTACAACTAATTTTACAAGGCTATACGTAGTGTCAATTGTACCAAAAATTGAACCATTTTGCATACAACTCTGCCAAAAATTCAAATGTCAATTTTTTTTTAATCCTTCGTTCAATCACGAGCTATACTTATCTACTAACAGAAAAAAGTTGGTTTTTTTTTTCATTTCAGATAAAGCTATCATGAGTTATCTTGACCACCACGAGGATACTTTTTTTTGAGGGGTCTCCGGAAACCAGGTCCCACCGGCTGAATTTCCCAAATTTATTGATGAATTTTTTTTTAAACATTGTTGAAATGTTGCTCTTTTAATTTCCCAAATTTTAAGATGAATTTTTTTTTAAATATTGTTGAAATGTTGCTCTTTTATGTGCCTAACATTATGAATAAAATAACTTATATAATATATTTAAAAAAAATAGAGAAAATATGCTTTTTTTTGGCTTCGAAACCCACGTAACCCCTTAATATCTCCATAAACATTTGTTATCATCGCCACGTCATTGTTTCCCCACATGTAGACGAGGACACCACGAAAAAAAAAATCGTTCCAGTAAATCGTTCAATACCATTGAGTCCTCGTGCAAATAATCGTCAAAGAGAATCGCTCCCGCCACTTTTTTCTTTTTCTTTTTTTTTTTTCATCTTCAAGTATTTGCACTTCGTTCGCGCGTTTCCCATGCGCGTGCTGATTTACGATTGTACAAGAAAATTATGCGACTTTTTTATTGCAAATTATGCGAAGCGGAAGCGATCTCGGGAACGAAAATGAAAAGGCGTTTGTAGGCTCATTGGTACAATGGTTGACAGGAGTGCGAGATAGACACGGCGGCATCTTACAAATACCAAAGCCGCGCGCACAATGCGCAGGAAGTAGCGAAGAGATTTCACTCTCGGTCGTCGGAGTTCGGATGAGCTCTTCATAGGCGAGATTGAAGATAAGGCGAAAGAATCGCAGTGATTCAGCGAGACGTGGAAGGGCCGCAAGGCAAGCGGTGGGAGGAGGGGAAGGGGCGAAGCTTTGTTTCTTCATATTTTACGGTTCCTGGGGGGCACGAGAATCAAGTGATTTAATTGTGAAATTCAATTGAGAAACGATCCATTTCACGTAGTCATGATGTTTAAGCTTGCATCGTGAGAATGAGATGAAATAATTTTTATTAGACGCCCAAATCTTTGTTTGGTATATTTAAATCACGAAAATTACTCGAAAGGGTTATTTTTGTTTTTAGCGTACCCTTTTGAGATCTACGTCGTAAATCTGTTTAAAAAAAAATGTATGATAATATAAATGATGAAATAAAAAAAATGAAAACGAATTTTCGTTGCATTGCAACGATGCGGAACTCAACAACCTAAAAAGTTTTCCAATCGATGTGGCATTTATTGAATATCATTTCACGAATTTTACAAATAACGATGATGATAATTAACAATATTTCATATATATAGTAGTATTTTATTCCCCGTATACCCTTTAAGGGTGTTTACATACTTGCCCTTTCTTATCCCCACTTACGATAAGTTTACATATACTTTATAATTTGCATGCTTATATCAATTGACATTATTTTCCTAACCTCTCGAATTGCCTCACGTAGTTACATAATTGTTTTAACGGTTTCAATTTTAGTTATGACGTTGAAGTTTGCATCGTTGGAATGCAACGATTTTTCTCTGTTCATTTTTCATTTCTTTATTTTTTATCATTATCCAACGCCTTTCTTTCCAAATTTACGTCGCCAATGTCTAATGAAAGTATTTCAAAACGTTTGAGTAATTCTCACAAGCATAATCGCAACAAAAAAAATTAACAATTAAAACGAAGTAGTTTTCGTTGCATTCCAACGATGCGAACTTCAACATCATTTTTAGTTGCGCCTCTATTTTCTGATCGATTTCCTCCCCCTTGTTGTTCCCCAACCATTGTTCTAATTCGGCCACGATTGCCTGATTGATATTTCCCTTTACTTCAGGGCACTCGCAAATGTGGCTCCAACCTTCGATTTCTTCCTTGCACATTCTACATTTGGCGTCCGCGTAATCCTTTTTCTTGTTTCTCACCACATTCCCACATCTCATCCTTGCCCACATTTCTTCCATCTCTCCGCTAATTGTCTTATCTTCCCAATATTATTCCATCTGTATTCCTATTTTCCTATTTTTATACTCTTTACAGTACGTCGACGCCTCGATCTTGCTCCAATCATACTGGATTTCTTGGTCCGTTTTTACTTTTATGCCTCTTTTTATTTTTTCCTCTACCTCTCTACTATTTCCACTCCTTATGGCATCCTAGATTTCGCCCTCCCCTATGTTCTCCATCGCTTTTTTCAACTCATTGCCCCATTTCGACGGGTTTCCATTTACTATTGCTCTCACCTCCTCCTTGAGACACGCTTTAGGCCATCTACCATCCTCCATCTTAACTATTTCCAGAATATATATTTATATGTATATATTAGAGTGGTCCATTTTTTTTCTTTGCGAGCCATTCGATCAAATTGTGACAAATAGAGAAAAAAATATCGTAAAGGCTCCCTGTAATTGGAAAACATTTAGAGGTCACTGAACAAAATTATTCTCAAAATGGATGAAATTCAATGATTTATATGTTTTCCAAACCATTTGTCGGCGTACTTATTTGTTTATACTTTTTATAACAATGTAACTTTATCTTAATTCTTTATAGCATGTGCAATAATACTGATATTGAAATTAAGCACGTTTTTCCGATGTTCGCTTACGACTAACAGCTGATACTGTGTCTGTTCTTTATCTTATGTAATAGCCCGATTAAATTCTTCTATAAGGGCAACTCCTCGCTCTGCTGTGTCGTTTATTATACGGAATCCTTTGCAAATAGAGAAAGACTTTAAAAAGCTGTCATCACTTTTCTACTCCAGTGGGTCCCGAGCAAGAGAAGTTGGTTCTATTTTTATTATTTCAAAAAAATCGCAAGCAACAAGCCTTTACGAAGCCTGCCAATCTGATGGTAAGAAGGCTCTGGACTGTTATATCAGCTTTCACTTGACGACTGGTACTCCCTGGACGTGTTAATAATTCAGTCATTTCGCGCTTCGTCTTAATTGGAACGTCGTCATCGAGAAAAGACAAACAGATTAAATCTTCTTACAGATACCACAGATGGTTCATGAACTTTCTTAGGACGGTAGTAGCCACTTTACGGTAGTAGTCTTGTCAAGGCGTTTTTCTATAGATTTTTTATTTATTTCGAGGGCTCATTCTTGACACTGTTCAATGATGACCTCCAAAATTGCAAAAGGATACACCGTTCCGTTTTCGAGATATTGGCAATCAAAGATTTCATGGTTTTACGCGTGTTCTTATGGAGAACAATGGAAAATTTCACATTTCACGCAATAACTTTGAAACTTTTCTATAGATTTTTTTTAAATTTTCAATTACAGAAGAACATATGACGAAGTGGGTAAAAAAAATCATGAATTTTGACCGTCTAGTTTCAGAAATATAACGATTTAAATTAAGCAATGTCTAGCGACGCTAGCGCCACGAAGCAACTGGAGCAGACTAGAACTAGATTACAGTACTGTGTGCATATCCGTATACGCAGAGTATCTACGGACCAGCAGCCGGAATAGATAGTCTGATACGAATGTGAGGGTTAGGTAAACATTGTATTAGGCATTTTCATCATTATTTTATAAGTTTTTAAATTCCGATAAGATGTACAACCTATATTATAAGGATATTTCGCAATATTTCGAAGCTTTCATCTATTGAGTGGAGAATAAACATGTCAAAGTGACTGTAGCGAGACTACTACCTTAAATACAATCAGATAGAGACTATGACATACTCGATACGAGTCGAGGCTCCATGGTGGGAAAAATGTATAGTAAAAATATTATAATGCTCGGTAGCGACCTCCAAACATTCTCCGATTACAGGGAGCTTTTGCGATATTTTTTTCTTCTCTATTTGTCGCAATTTGATCAGGTCTTCCGCAAAGAAATAAATAACAAGGTAAAAAATGGGCCACCCTAATATATATATATATGGATATGGAAAAAAATTTTCTTCCTGCTTTTATACAGTTTCATATTCAATACTTGTGAAATTTCGGAAAACAAAAATAAAAAATTTCCAGAAAATTTGTCAAATTTTTTATTCCAACTTGAAAATCGATAATTCAATAATATTTCTTGTATTATATATCAATAAAATTGTATTGTATTATATATATATATATATATATATATATACCATTTTTTCGAATTGAAAAAAAAATTGAATAATTTTCAGGAATTTTTAAAATTTATTTTTCCGAAATTTCACGAGTAGTGAATATAAAATTGTAGAAAAACAGGTAAAAAAAGTTTTTTTCCATGTCGATAATCATCAAATGATGTTTTAGCGTGTTCCTTTAATTATTTACAAAAGTTTGATAATTCGGGAAAGAAAATCGAATGAACCAATCGCTTTTAAATTTTACAGGTCTACACCGAGAGAATTAAATGTTAAAAATTACCGTGCAGTAACGGTAACCAGATGACAACCCTGAAACTTCGCTTATTATTACTGACACTGAGTAAAACACAGATTTTCACGAAAATAAAATAAAATTTCTTCTTCAGATAGAAAATTTTACCAGATTTTCTAGTAAATTTTGATGTGTAACAAAATACGCAAAACTTAAATTTAAAAAATATATAATATCAGCGAAACTTTACTGTGCATTTTATTATTTTATGCCTTTCAAAAATGTCTATAAAAAAGTATCGTCTTTGTAACAGTTATTTTAAGATTTATTATAAAATTTAATGAGTGTTATAGGAAAATGTATTGTGCTCTCGGTAAAAATTATCGTGCGCGCTACCCTTCTTGTATAGTAATATTTTAGCTACGTATTTGAAATTTTCTGTAACGTGAGTTAAAAAAAAACTTGTCGCATACGAATTATTATGCTTTTCTCACTTGTCACCACATTGAAATATATCGCGGTAATTTTTACCGTGAAATTCACGACAAAAATTACTTTTTAATTCTCTCCGTGTATTAGGGAAGCATAACTCTTCAAAAAAAAAGCCTGAAAACATTAGCCTTTCTGGCAATTATTTGCAAGAGTGCAGTAAATTTACTGGAAAAAAAGTCACTTTTCTGTACATTTTGCTATAATATTTCCCAAACACCGATGATAATCGAACTGTGATGAGACGTAAAATTTCTCTAATCGCGCCGGAAGCACGTGGAACTCAATCTTGTCAAATAGCAAAGCGAATTCCTCAAGTTTCGTTTCCACTCGTGACCATCTAGAAAGCCGTGAACAAAAGTTCTTCTCATCACGTGGTCCCCCGCACAACGTGCGAGACACTCAAGACGCATTCTTCCGTCTGTCTCGCTCTAGCGCCACTACCGTTGTCTCTCTCGCACCAGTGTCACTCTCACGTCACTCAAGAGTTATCGAAGCCTCGCATTGCGACATTGCGGCTTACACGAGAGCACGTGCTCGTGCTTTTTGTTAACAAAGTACCAGACTCCCGAGACCGGCCGGTGCGACCAAATGATGCAACGCTCGTGTTTTTCTTCTTGCGTTTTTTTTGGCTCGATTTTTTTTTTTTCCGAGACTCAGAGCGATTCCGATCACGTAAGAAAGTTTCGGGCGCATCGCAGGTGTAAATTTGGACGCTTGTGTTGCGCCAGGCGTGCGAAACGAATCGCCTTGAAGTTTTGCCTTTCACAGAAAACTATGAGCCAATTGAAACGAACTCGGGATATTCCGGAGGAGAAAGGGATGATTTTTTTTTTCTTTTTCATCTGAAGAGGTAGTTTTAGAAGAATTTTTAAGCGTTGAATATAGTCGGTGAGTGAAAAGAAAACTTGCGTATGAGAATAAAACGGTTGTAGTTGGGTTTGTTTGAAAGTCGAGGGAATCAAAGGTTTGATAAATATTGCTAGGAAATATTCCCTTGGTGATTTGGTAAATATTTGTGGAGAATATTTTCTAGGAATTCTAGGGAATTGAAGGTTTGGTGAAGAAAAAAATAATGCCAGGGACTATTCCCTAGCGATATTTATCAAACTTTTAATTTCCTAAAATTTCAAACAAACCCAATTACAAGATTGGGTTGTTTGGATCCCGTCCCTTGGTACTTTGGTATATATGTCTAGGGAATACTCCCTAGGTATTCTAATAGGGAATATTCCCTAGGGAATTAAACATTTCCTAGGGAGTATTCCCTAGAAATATTTAGCTAACCTTCAATTTCCTAAAAAAATCCGAACAAACCCAACCACAAGATGGTTTTGTTTGATCCCTTGGTAATTTGGTAATTATTTATAGGGAATATTCCCTAGGCATTCTAGTGTATGGTCCCTAGGAGTTCTAGGGACTCGAAGGTTTAGTACGAAAATTGCTAGGGAATATTCCCTAGCAATATTTACCAAATCTTCAATACCCTAATATTCCAAACACGCCCAACTACAAGTTGAGTTTGTTCGCAATCGATTCCTTGGTACTTTGGTAAATGTTTCGAAGGAATATTCTCTAAGAATTCTCGGGAATTGAAGATTTCGTAAAAAAATGCTATGAATATTCCCTAGAAATTCCCTAAACTCAAACGTTTTGAAGATTTTTTCGAAGTTCTACATAACCTAAATTGTGAAAAAAAAATTTGGGTGATAAAAAAAACAAGAATTTTCGTACCGTTCCAACGATGCAAGCATCTAGGCCATACAAAAATAAAAATTCATAACTAGCAAATCACTCCAGCAATCGAAGTGAAATTTGTCGAGCATTTAGACAAGTGGCTCATTATTGTTCGGTTTTACGAAATTTCGGAGTGTCAAAAAATTTCTCTGTCTCATCTTTCGTAAATTTGAAAATATCGACTCGAATTTTATTACAAAAATACGTTTGATTGGCATTAAATTTGGCCAGGCTCGATGAAACAGTCCCGATTTACTAAAAATGTTAAATTTTTCGAAATTTTTATGTTCGATATATTTTTTGTTATTAAAAAAAAAATAAGAACAAGTTTTAATTAGAAAAATTCTTATTGAAAAGATTTTTCGCCCGATCTAAGATCCTTCTATACCTGCGATGCCTCCTTTGGGTTACGATATAAAAAAGCTTCTTGCTAGTAAAAAAAGAAATCAAGCAAAATCATCTCATCGTTTACAAAAGTGACACGCAGATTTCTAATTTGTTTCAAAATTTTATTATCCCTCGGCAACGTTTTGCCGCCGAACGTCCTTAAAGTATCGTCCGGCTCCGTAAACTCAAGGAGAACAAGAGCCCGGGTAAAAGCTGAACAGATTGTGATTGCATTGCGCAGCAAAATGGCAGAGACGAGTTGCATTCGCGGCGTTTTAAAAATCACGATAGAGAAAGAACTTTTAACCCAGTTCGAGCTGGAATACCGATCGCGTTACTATCGAGGTTGTTAACTTTCTTGTGACCCACGACGAACGCGTGTTCCGCAAGGAATATCGGAGTGATAGTGAAATAAAAAGAACCGACGGAAAAAAAAAACTTATTTCCGGCAAACGGTACACAATAATTACGCGGGATGAAAAAAAAAAAGCATCAATGTAGCGAAGAGAAATTCTTTTTTATATTTTTATTTCCTTATTCTGATTATTAAACCGAATGTTCTTGATTTCCAATGCAGAATGATCACATTTCCAATGCAGATCTCCAAAGAAGCATCTTAAAAAATGGTTTAGTATTTTTATTATTTTATTGTATTTTTAATATTTTTATTTAATGGTTTAGTATTTTGAGAAAGCAAAAAAAATGTATTTTACTTGCACTGCATCATTGGAGTGCACATTTTTCTAGGTTTTATCATTAATTTTTTTTCTTTAAACATTCGGTGACTCCATGTTTTTATTGTCGTCACGAATTCTTCTTGGTAAATCTTCGGTACGAAAAACTTTGAATAATTTTTTTAATTGCTTATTCCGAGATTTAGAATTTCAATCTGGAAAAAAGATTTTGTAAAATAATGTCAATGAGGAAATATTTTTTTTTAATACAAACTTCGGCCAGCATGCCACCTCCACAAAGTGCTACATGAATTAGACAATTTTTGAAGTCGTAATTTTTCGTTAAAAGTTCGGTAACTTGGCTTGAAATTTGACCAGTAAACTAAGATCTATCTTTACTCAGTTGTAGACGAAAATCAGTTAACTGTTAAATATTCGGGTTCATGAAAGGAATACCTTCAAGTTTGCAATGATGCGAACTTCAAGGTATTCCTTTCACTATACAAAAACACTATACAACATTATTTTTTCACAGCGATACATGTCAAAATGGCAACTGTGCAGCATTTTTCCGATGACGCCTTTATTTCTGGCAGATCAACAGCAGGACCAACAGCTCCTATAACTTTTGAGTTACAATGAGACACTAAAGTTTTTTCAATTATATATAAGAATAGGTATAGAAGTACGTAGGATTTTTTTGATATATTGTTTTTGTCAAAATGGCGCATTTCTAAAACAAAAAGTATAAAATGCCATGAGAAAATCGTCAGAAAATTGTTTATAAAAAAGGAACTATGCAATATCATTTAAAACATCCTACGTAATGCCTCAGAAAATGTAATTCTAAATATACAGTTAAAATTTCAAGTGAATCGGTTGAAATTTGTTTGAGTTATAAGTCCGGCCGACTTGAAAAATGTAGTTTTGAGATAAACGCGTTTAAAGTTAGTAGAAAGTCACGACGTTAATCAAGAGGGGTTGCGCTGGAATTCGAAAATCGAGTACTTAGAGATTTTTCACACCCATAATCTTTTGAAATATAATTTTATAGGTACATTTTTAACAAACAAAAAAATCGATTTTTGGAAAATCCTAGAGTGGCCTAAGGCCTTAATCTACACTACACCGCATTTGTCGAGGGCACGAAGAAACTGTGGAAAATCCGTACCGGATGATGTTGAAGTTTACATCGTTGCAACGCAACGAAAAATAATTCTTCTTAATTGTTCAAATTTTTTTTTTATTGCGAAAATCACTTTAACTTTTTGGCGTACTCCTATTGAAGATTAACGATTCGAATTTCCATAAGAAGGCACTGGATAAGCATAAGAACCAAAAGAATGGAAAATAAGCAAATAAATCATTGCGTTCCAACGATGCTAACTTCAACTTCATCGTACCGGTATAGACGGCTCCATATTCTTCTGATTCTCTGGTGTACAGACGTTTTACTCAAGTATCTAAACCCCGGCCTCAGAAGTATTAGCCTTCCACTGACTGCTTGATGCCCCAGCCGGTGCACGGCTAAGCGGTCACCGCTCCGAGTATCGGCCTTGCATACCTCTGCTCAACTCGAAGTACCGCCGAAGCCAAACCCTGACCGCCCATCCACCAGTATCGCTTCATATATATATTTATATATATACACACACGGAAAGAAAAGTTGATGGTATTTACATACCACTAACGCCCATGGTAAAGTATAGTGAAACTAGTTGCTGCTTATTGACGAGACGATCGTGATATAGTAATATTATAATATACACATCGACAGGAATGGAATTCACATACAACGACACCCACCGTAAAATATAGTACAGTGAAACTATACTACGTTCTATTGGCAAAGCGATCGTAATATAGTAATTGGCATAGTTGGGTCGGCCAGACTATGATTGCTTTGCTAATGAACTGTAGTTACTTTTACCGTATTGATTTTAAGAAATTTCAAGCCTGTGTTTGTCCAAAGCGCTGCTCTGGAGGTGATTTTAAGGAGGGAATAACTCTTAGACTGTGCCAGTTTTCTTTTGGAAATTTTTTACACATGTTTATTACTTAAACAGTTTAAACTTTAAATGCGTTTTCCTGGAAACGACATTTTTCAGCGAGCGGGGCGTTCTACAGCATCAACGGATGAACCGATTCACATTTGCGGGGCCATCAGAAAGCAATTTTTTTCCGAAATTGATTTAGATATATTTTTTTCGTCCGTTGAAGCAAAAAAAATTGGGTTTTTTTTACAAATGGCTGTTATTTTGTTATGCAGGGATTTTTTGGAAAACAAAACAATGACAAGGCTCCCCAAATTTCGTATAGTTTAATCATTTTTGACCCATTTTTGTTTAAGATAAACAAGACTGTGGAGCGCCCCGCGCAGACCAAAAGACGCCGTGCATGGCTTTATTTGACGAGCGCTGGAGCCGACATTTTGAATTTTCAAAAATGAATAAAATTAGAATTTATTCTCCACTGATAGAAGAATTAAATACGTTGGAAGTCATTTCCAAAAGAATTTGTGTATTTAAAAAAAAATCCCGAAGTTCATGCATTTTTCATGTCTCTCGACGGTAACCACCCTCCCTTAGTTATGTAATGAATTTAACCTAAAGTTTTAAAAAAGTAAAACGTTTTGTTCCTTTAAAAAAAAAAGTGATCAAAATTTGATATTTTATCGTTGTTCACGTGTATTTTCGACCTTAAGGTATTACTGGATGGACCGTCCGGCAAAAAAAGTTCGTCCAAAATGGCAAATCATGGATTTGCCCATTTTGGACAAATCTAACCCAAGTCTAGATCATGTTGTACATGTGTAGCCTTAAAAATATCTAATTTAATAATAAATCAACACTTAGAAATGTTAATTTTCCACTTTTAATAATAATTAAAGTTAAATTCGAAGATATTAGCGTGTGCTTGACTGAGGTTTTGTCTGACTGTACATCTGTTTCAACTGTCTAACAAAAAAATTTCTGAATTTTTAAATTTAATTAAGGGGCCAGTCCACTTTGAAAATTTCAAAAAATCGATTTTTTTTTTACTGTTTTCGAAAGTACATACATTCCGAAATATTGTGTCAATATTGTGTTAATATTGCTGATTGAGTTTAGGTAAGAGTTTTTCATAGTATAAACTTCAAACGCGTCTTTCTCGAAACAACGTTTTCAAAATCTAGCTCCATCTTATCTCTAAAACTAATAAAACGATTCTCTTGAAATTTGAACCACATATTGTAAACATGATTCGCAACAAGATGACCCTCGATGGTTTTAAAATTTTTATTTTTACTCTTTTTTTTGCGAAAAACTGCGAAAAAACGCGTTTTTTTTACTTTTTTCGTTTTTCATCTGCCATTTTTTTATTTTTTGATAAAACTTTATATCCGAGGGTCATTTTGTAGCTGGTGTCATACTGAATCTAATGGACTTTGATTTTTTTGTTTCAGACAAGCCGTTGCCGAGTTGCGATGGAGCTACCTAGCCCACCTATTTTTGAGGCGTTACGTTAAACTATAGTTTTTGTGCTTAAAAATGAATAAAAATTAATTAAAATTTTTTTTAAATGTATTTCAAGACTTTATTTATCAAGCCCAACAACTTTTATATTCATATCTTTTATAAAATCCTCAAAAAAAAATCGCGAAAATAGCCTTTTTTTCATGGCTCCAAAGTGGACTGGCCCCTTAATACGTTCAGATAATCTTATTATTAACAATAATTACCCCAAAAACTCAACATATATTGAGTTTTCTAATGATTGCTATTAATTCATCGTTGAAAAAGGCGATCCTCCTCATTACTTTATTTAATTTCTCGACAATTACTCAGTCTATTTATTTGAAACTTAGTATAATCAATCGCTTGATCCTAAATCTTGATGATATAATATTTTCCGAATTTACGACGATTTAGTTTCATTCGTTTTGCAACCATTAACGTCTGCCGAAGCTGTTTTCCCATAAGCCTCCGTATTAAATTCATAAGTTTATAACTACTAAACAATTTAGTGAAACATTCTAAAATAATTCATGTATTGCTAGTCTATCAAGAACTGTCATTCCTCAAATTTTCAAGAATTTTTACAATTTTTTCATATCCATCCAGTAATACCTTGAAGGACCTCGCGCCAACAACTTGCAATAATATGTATGCGTATATATATATATATACGCGTCTATGTGTGTGTGTATGCATACAATGTGTACATGTAGGACATACATATCCATAATTATTGCGTACTGTTGGCGCGTGGTATTTTTTTCCGGTATTGCACAAATACACGTATACACATATTAAATATAATAGAGAGAATAGTAGCACGCTACTGAATCAACGCAGCTGGTTTTAATCCACCTGTTCTACTTCCCCAGACGTTTCTTGCTCTTTTTCATCTGTCATAGTTATTCGAGGATCGGCGCATTTTCCTCGCAGGCTTATTCGACACTACGCATTATTTATGCTTACGATACACGCGCCATTAATATTTATATTCACCGGAGATTCATTCGTGAAAATTACCGAACGAGTCGAGACGCGAGGGCCAAAAAATGCAAATGAATTGCGGCCAGATTGATAACTTAAAAAAAAAAAAGAAAACGAGCGTCGCGTAACGAATTACGAGATTTCGAAATGCATCGGGATGAGATATGTAGACGGCTTGTTTGAAGAGGTGAGTAGAGCGTATTATTATCGTCGTCTGTCCGTGTGTTTGAAATTCAAAAATGTTGAGAGGTTTATCCGGGAGGCGATTTTAGGTATGGGTTACGTATAGATCGCAGTTCAATCGAGTAAAATTTGAGTTTATTTGTGTGTACGTGTGTATATATTCACTAAAGTCGATCGCGATCGACCGTTGCGAGCAGAGTTAATTAATTTCGTGTTAGGTCATCTTTTTCCGTTTCGAATTCGTAATGAAATATTTGTGAAAACAACATTCCACTGCGGGAGAAGCGGATATATTGATCTTTCGAAATGTATGGCATTTTTATCGATGTTTTTTTTTTCTTCAACATTTGTTTGTTCGAAAATTTTTTGAATGGAAAAAACTATTCACTGCAACGTGTCTCCACGATTAATAATGAAAAAAAATGCTATTGTTTATTCATTTCTCAAGATCTCCGAAATAAAAATGTCGAATCAACATAACATTACTAATAGAAAAATCGTACGTACAGTGAGAAAAATCGACAAATTATTTTCACACGAAAAAATTAATAAAAAAAAAGATTTCCTGTCAATTGTACGGAGAATTTTAATTTTAATTTTATGGAACTCTTTTTGATCATACTACGATTATTATTAGTATTGAAATTTAATATAATAATGATTATCATTATTATTATTGAAATGAATATTTAAGATGTCTTCGATAAGTTCGATTGTTTTTTTTTTTTTCAAAGCTTTTGAGAATAATAATAATCATTATTATTATTCTTCATTCTCATTATTATTATTGAAATTAATGTTTTCGATGTCTTTGATAAATTCCGTTATTTTTTTGCAAGACGCTTGAGAATTATAATAATAATTATTTCTCATTATTATTATTGAAACTCGATACAATAATAATTATCGTTGTTATTTCTTCTTTTTATTATTATTGAAATGAATATTTTCGATGTCTTTGATAAGTTCAATTCGTTTTTATTTGCAACATTTTTCATAATTGCCACGTATACCAAAATTGTGATGAAATATATATTTTTTTTCGGACAATGTGTACGTTGAGCATTGAGGAAGAATGCTGGGAAAGGTGATGGACTTAATTTTCCCCAGGAAGCCATAACCGATTCGATTATAATTCCATATTCCCGTAGTAAATGCGTAGAAAAAATATATACTTTACAGAATGTACAACGATAGCAATTTGAACGTGCTGCAGTGCGATATGCGCAAATATAACAACAATAAAAAGGAACAATGATAATAATATTCTAACGAGGCGTGTATTAGCGATTTGCCGATCCGAGGATAACGGGTCACGGTTCGTTGGCGATCAAACTCGTATGTGTGTGCGTGCGTGTGTGTGTGTGCGTGTGTGTGTATGTGTGTAGGGATCCAGGTCGTTTGCCTATGAAGAAAAAAAAAAAAATCACCGAGTTCCACAGACAACGATCGTCGTTATTAATCTCGCGTTAATCGAATTCTTCAGTACCCCACGCCCCAGCGAGAATTTCGTTACGATAAATATACGAAAAATTCTCACGAGGGACCGCCGGTGTTCTACATTTACCGATGAAACTCGAGTGGGTGGGAATTTACGATCAATTCGGCCCTTTTGCTCCGATCCTAAAGGATTATCGCCGATTGGGCGGTCATACGAGAAAAATTATTGAAAATTTTGGAGAAGTTTTTGAGAATTCGATCGTTTAGCTGTCTCGATAAATTTGGATCTAAATTTTAATTCAAAATTAAATTTGAATTTATATCGAAATATATATTTAAATTTCGATTTAGATTTAAATTTAGATAGAGTTAAATCTCGTTAGATGGAATTTAGATGGAATTTAAATCTCGATAAATCTAGATAAGTTTAGATGGAGATAAATTTAAATGTCGATAGATCTAGATTAAGGCCGGATCCTGAATTAGAAGGTCCAAAAAATCGATTTTTTTTTCATTGTTTAAATATATTCCTGATGTATCTAAGAATGTCTAGACAAAGTTTTATAGCCCAATTCAAAATATTTCCAAAGATACAGCACTGAACGTAGTGGAGTGTCGAGCAGGTATACGGGCGCTCGGGCAGTTAGGGCGCCCGTTTTCTCGAGTTTTCGTTTTTACGATTTTTCTAATTTGGCGTATCTGATTACAAAAAAACTAGAAGTCCAATCGAAACAAACCAAAGCTTGTTCGCTTCAGTATCGTTTTCTTTTCTATTTGAACTAAAAACATTGTCGAAAAAAAAATTCTTAACAATTTTTTTAGCAAGTTGAAATAATTTTTTTTTTCACAAAAAGCACATTTTCTACTTCAAACCCGAAAAAACATTCAAATTTCAAAAATTTTTTCGTTTTTTTTAGTTCATATAGAAGAAAAATATGTCGCAATTAAAATTGTTTTTGGTTTTTTTGTTTCAGATGAAAATTACGAGCTCCATTTGTCACGCCGCATGGAAACAGCAGTGGCACGAATGTGCATAAAAATCGGTTGCCTGTTGATATTTTTCTTTAAAAAAAATTGTTTTCTTATGTTCAGACATGTAATAAAATAATCTGAAAATTTCGCTAAACTTGCTTTTTTTTTACCCGAAAAAAATTCCTCAAAATATCGATTTTTCGAACCGGCTAATTCAGGATCCCGCCTTAATTGAGATTCAAATTTAAATGTCTGTGTCGATAAATTTGGATGGTTGATTTTGTTAATTTTAATGATTTTACGAATATTTTTTTGTTTTAAATTTCTGTAGCAACTTTTGTTTCGCTTTTTCAATTTTCCGCCCCTCACATGCGTGCGGTTATAATTTAAGTAATTTTATTTGTTATATTTAGAATAATTGTAAAGGGTAATCTTTTTTCGTGCACGATTAATGAAAAAAAAGGTTTTTCTTGAAATCGTAAGAAACATAATTTTCATCAAGTTTTTGTCAATGAGGTTAACGAATCGTTTTTCCAATAAGTAATAATTCATTGAAAATTTTTAAATAATTCGACTAGTCGATCTTTCTGTTTTTCTACGTTGGGTCTCGACGATGTTCGTTTTTATTGTCATTTTTCATTGCTTTTATTATTACACACGATATGCAATTATATTATTAGTTATTATGTACTATATCATTATTATTATTTAATGTGGTTATAAATTTATAAAACAAAGTATCGATTCAAGATTACACTTTTTGAATTCATAAACAGGGTAGTATAATAATAAATTAAATAAATGAACACAGTCTACAATGCAACGATAAAAATATTGGAATTTTGATAAAATATTGTTATTTTATAAATCTATATTTTCAAAATAAAAACAGAGTTGGCGTTGTTCGATAAAGATCAAAATGATAAAGAAATTACCATTATTAAATTGGCGTTTCTCAATAATCTACACATTTTTTTTTACTTCAATTCTATCTTTCAAATAAAAAAAAACCATACTTAACTAATAATAATAAATTTTTGTTATTTATGCAAATTTATATTTATCAAATAATAATGATTATTTTTTTTCTATTCATGTTAATTTATATTTATCAGATAATAGTAAACTTATTTTCTGTTTTATATTCTTTTTCGCATATATTTATATTTTTCAAAATGTGAAAACGATTGACAAAAACGTCATGATTATTCCATTGACGTTTCTCAATGATCGATTCCTTTTCCTCAACAGTGAACATTTTCTCGTTCGATATTTTTGCAAATTCGTCTCGTTTTATCCTCGATTCACTCGATAGAATGAAATATAACTTCTCGTCTTGTTCTTTTCATCGAGTGGCCGCGTTACCGTCGAAACAAAAAGTCAACTATGGGAACAATGGTATCCAGGACTGTGTCTTTGTACCCACGCTCGAGTTTACGAATCATAGAGAGGCGTTCATGTGGGGACATCATTGTGTTTCGTTGCACAGCAAAAGCCGAGCCTTTGTAAACTCGATCCTCGAAACGTCGACCTTTTTTTTCTTCAGTTTTTTTTTCGAGGCGTGTTGCAGCGTTGCATTTTCTCGAGCGTACTTTTCTCATTCGCTCTCCCCAAACGGCGTGTCGCAAATTTAAACGACATCTTTGATTGCTCAACGTTGTGATATCAATTTCAATATCAAACATGTCGAGAACGCACCAAGATCCGACTTTATTTGCGAGGAATTTTACTTGCGATCAAAAGTGTCGAATGGACGTTTTTAAAAAAAGTGATTTCCTTCATATGATAACTGGAAGGAAAGTTTTTATTTAAATCTCGTTTTAGGTTTAATTATGGAGTCAACCCCTTGACTCTTAGTGACACACATATGAGCAGAAAAAAGTCGTACCATTTTTGTATCATGACAGATGTGGGAATTTGAAAAAAAAAAAACGTTTTTACTACATCGATTTGACTGTAATTTGGTAAATTATCGTTTTTGAGGTCGCTGAATCCGAATCTGAAATCGGATTTCCAAAATTCGAAATGGCGGATCCAATATTGTGGATGCAAATTCGAAAAATCGTTTGATTCCGACGAAAGTGAGTATGTGATGGTTTTCGAGATCGTTGAATCCGAATCTGCAAACGAATTTCTAAAATTCAAAACGACGGATCCAATATGACGGACGCAAATTCGAAAAATAGTTTGATTTCGACAAAAATTTGTATCTTTAGATGTTTGTGGTCGCGAATTTCGAATTTGAGTCCTGACTCTAAGTATCTGAAGCTCGGAATACATTATGACGAATAAAAATTTAGCAAACCATTTATGACAAATTATCCATGGTAAAAATGTAAAAGAATATTTTTTTGGTTTTATATACCGCTCTCTGCCGAACCCAGAGTCACGAATCAAGGACGTGGCGGTTGTTAACTTCGATTTTGTATTTTTTAAATTTATTTTTACTATTCATATATTTAATTTTTTGTTGTATTTTTCATATTCCAATTTTTTTTTTGTATATTTATATTATATTGTTTATATTATGTTAGATATTTTCTCGCATTTAGGCGCTCAAATTCAAATCAACTAAATCAAATCAAAACTGAAATTTTCTCCCGCCAATTTGAATAGTGAAAATCCGATTTTAGATTCGGATTCGGCAACCTCGAAAATCATAAGATACTTAGGTTCGTCAGAATCAAACTATTTCTCGAATTTGCATACGCTATTTTGAGTTTCGGAAATCCGATTTCAGATTCGGATTCAGCGACCTCAAAAACCATAAGGTACTCACTTTCGTCGGAATTATATTCTAATTTCAGATTCGGATTCAGCGACCTCAAAAATGATAAGATACTTAAATACGACAGAATCAAATCATTTTGCGAATTTGCGTCCGCCATATTGGATCTGCCATTTTTCATTTTGGAAATCTGATTTCAGATTCGGATTCAGCAACCTCAAAAAGCGTAATACTGAAATTATAGGATAAATCTATGACATTTTTTTTTCAACACAAAAGTGACTGACTGCTAAATTTTCTGACGATTTTCTCATGGCATTTTATACTTTTTGTTTTAGAAATGCGCCATTTTGACATAAAACAATATATCAAAAGAATCCTACGTACTTCTATAGCTATTCTCATATATAATCGAAAAAACTTTAGTATCTCATCATAACTCAAAAATTATAGGAGCTGTTGGTCCGGCCGTTGACATTCCAGAAATAAAGGCGTCATTGGAAAAATGCTGCACAGTCGCCATTTTGACATGTATCGCTGTGAAAAAATAATTTTGTATTGTCAATTACGTGTATAATAAAACACCAATTTTGAAATTTCGATTTATTTTATGGTTTCACTGAAAAAAAAATCACAAATATGCCCTTTTTAGCCTCTAGAGTAGCCTAAGGCCTTCGTGAAAAGCCAATCTTTTAGTTATTTTCTATTACTCTCTAACTTTCTGATTAACGTTCGTACACTTAAAAAAAAACAAATCCAATTTTTGCTTCTGGAAGGGTGGAAACCCTTTTTTTACATCGCGAATATATTTATCTATTGTTCGGTAGAAAAAAAAAGAACGGAATTTCTTATGATTGAAAAACCACAATCATTGGATGTGAAGTATTTCATAAGTGACGAGTTTGTTCGTTTGGGTTCGTTTGCTGCACAAAACGATTATTTTTCCGTTGCGTTAGACGAACAAAAACTTTCTCCTCAACGCGTTACACTTAGATTTTATGATTTTTGCTCACGCACGAGAAAAATAAATCAGCCGCATTACGGTTTACTAAACAAACGTATATTATGCGGTCGGTACAGTTCACTTTTATAAAAGAATCTCAATAAAGAAATTACCGCAGTAAGTGAAAATTGTTTCAGAATTAATAATTTTTTTTTTTTTAATCTCTCGTCGACTTTGAAAGAAGCACAGAGTACAAACTGGATGCACCGCAATAAAATTTGAAAACACGAACACGCGGATGAGAGAGGGCGATAAAAATGACGCTAAAGGTGTCTCACTCATTTTTAATTCTCGAGACACTTCTTATTGTTAGTCTTGTTAGGCGACAAACGATCTCTCTTCACGGAGTATTTTTAGAAGTCGAAAAATACATTTCGCAATACAAACTTAGTCGGCATACGTGTTAATAATAACGAGATTAAAGTTTGCATCGTTGGAGTGCAATGAAAATAATATTTGTTCACTTTCAAAAATTCTTTCGGCAGATTTTAGCTGCCGAAAATCACTGAAACATTTCTCAAGAGCATGTATGAAGTCAACATAACCGCACAAATTTTATAGTCGTGAAGTTTACATCGTTAGGACGCAAAGCTCTCTTTTACATTTTATTTGCCTTATTTTTTATTATAGATCATTTTTTGTGGATTTATATTGTAGACTGCAAAATTAGTATCTTAAAAAATGGTTGAGGGATTTTTGGAGACGAAATCTGCCAAAAGAAATTAAAGGAATTCAGAAGAATGAATTTTCATTGCATTCCAACGATGCAAACTTCAACCTCATTGAATTTTCCAACCCAGTTTTCTTATAGATGATTAAGCTGTTGTAGGAAAAACAAAAAAGGCTTTAGAGAATTTCCTGATGCAGAGCTTGACGATTTTCTTTTGCCTCTAAATATTATTCATCTTTGAGAAATTTCTGTTCGAAAATGTTAGCTATCACTCTCGTACTCATATGTACGTGTGTGAAGTTAGTATCTCAATTGTTAGCATCTCACAAATAAACTCCAGATAAAGTGGCATCCCGTATAGTTCTACAGTTCTTGATAAGTTTTAATAATAGTTCCGTCGAATTTACTATCGAAACTGCAATTTGAAAAAATGAGATGCTAACTTCGAAAAATATATCATAGCATCTCATCGAATTTCGCAAATAGGACCATGCCAGAGTTGAAAATAAAAAAGTTGTACATCCTAAACCTATTCTGTAATAAATAGTTCTATCGGTTAAATCTAATTCGAATCGCTAACAAGTGTTATAAACAAACTATCCGTAGAGGAGTGAGATGCTGTAGTATTACTGCGAGTTCTGGGCCGTACGAAGCTTTTTAACGATAACTAGAGATCCCTCACACAAACTCCGAAATGGTTCTGGTCTATCGATAGCAAAATATCTTAAGAATACACCCTGAAAATTGCAAAACGATATTCGGATTCCTTCTAACGGTATGTATGTAAATGATAAAGGCTCTCCGCTCGACTCCCAAGCGCGCTCAGGTATCCACGAGCGCTCAGTTAGGTAGTTTTTTTGGGTTTGTTTGGATTTTCATAACCCAAATAAACCCAAACTCGACCGCTTGGCGATTGGCTCCAAAACATCTCCATTCTGGGTACAAAGTAATTGAGGTAGCGGCATTTCTTGCTGCTATTTTATTCAATGAAGAAAATTCAGCCCTACTCATGGTCTTGAATGAACTACAAATCGTAGTTGGCAGGCAGAGCTACGGATATGCCGAGCAAATGGATCAGATGCGCGTGCCTCGGCAGAATAGAAAAAGTTTATTAGAGACAAAAGAAGCTCGAAAAGCTCGTAAAGAGGAAATGCAAGCTTCAAATGAGTTGCATGAGGAAGAGGAAGGACTGCTGTATAATGCTGGAATCGCTGATTAATCGGTAAGACTTTATCATTTGATTAAACACATTTGACTTTGAGTTTTTCGTTTGTGAAACTTTAAACGTGTTTTTCTGGAAACGACATTTTTTCAATTTGCGGGAATCATAACTCAAAAATTAACTGATGGATCATCTTCAAATCTGGAAGGCGTTTGCATAATATAATTTATTGAAACATGAACCTGAAGTTGGAAAGATTAGATCGTTTAAAACATATTTATTATTGCAAAATGGCGGGAAAAAATGCTAAAAATCGATCATTTTTTTTCAAACACGTGCTAACATTCAATTCTCGATTTTTTTTTTTCAAAATTTAGGTTCAGGATCTTAGAAAACATCTCAAGGATGTATAAAAATTTGTTGGACTATTTCAGACGCGAATTGTGAGCTGCACAATTCCCGCAAATCGAAAAACGACGATGAGGAGACACACGCCAAGGGACACAGCGGATTACACCTTAATTAATGCATGAATTAACTTGAAAAAATTACCAGAGATGTATGAAAATATGAATAAATTATTGTCAGAGTTGCGAAAAATTCCGTTTTCTTTTTCACAGTGAACAAAATCTAAAAAATCATCTAATTTTCGGTCTCCTAAAGTAGTTGCCCGCCTTAAGTCGTGTCTTATAACATTAAAATAAAGGTGTATGCCGAATTTCAGATCGAAATTCGGAAGCTTATCCGAATAGTTCCGACCCAAAAAATCTCGAAGTTTCGCTTATTTTCGGCTCCCAAAGGAATCTCCCCTCCCCCCCTTGAAAAGGTTTAAATCCTTCAAAGGGCTAATAAATCTCAAATTTCCCACCTAATCTTCGACCAAGCGAAATAACGCATCTAATTGTTGCCTCGATCGGAAAATTTCCTTGTACTCTCGTACTCAAAGCAACGCGCTAAATAAACGAATTTTATTGAACAAACAAAAGTCGTCACATTCCAAGGTTGCAAGCTTCACACGGATCGTTGCACGCGTGTTTCGAATGACTCCCGTTGCATCTTCGAGTGTTGAAGGATAAATTTGAGATCCTTAAAGTTTGTTGTCACAAAAGAGCGACGCAGCGCGGGCTCGGTCTGCACGCAACAGACGCGTGGCTGCGGCGTATATTGTCGCGAATTTGAAACCTGCAGGTATCGGGCGACAACGGTGGCAAATGTATTGTGAAAGTGATATAAAATGAATTGGCACGGTATTCGAGCACCGTGCGACGACGAATAAATACGTGAGAGAGCACGTGGCAGACAAGGCTTCGTTGGATTCTAACCGGGTGTGACAAACATTCCACTCCACGTAAGTCGGTCATCATATACCGCCTGTACAAGTTGCATAATGAACCTACATCTAAATGGAGGGAACATCTAGCCCACCGGTGTAGGGCTCCATCACAGTATTCTCACTTTTTATTGCTTTACATATTTTATCATTTATTTTTTGGTCAATCGATAGAGCAGTAAAATTGACTTGAAAATAATAATTGGTCCGATCATTTGCGGGTTTTTACACCCCTTCACCCCGTACATGAATTTGTGAATGTTCTCCTTTCTGTCATTCATTTGAATGTTCTCCTTTCTGTCATTCATTTGAATGTTCTCCTTTCTGTCATTCATTTGAATGTTCTCCTTTCTGTCATTCATTTGAATGTTCTCCTTTCTGTCATTCATTTGAATGTTCTCCTTTCTATCATTCATTTACATTCCTGTTTTTTTTTTACACTCATCTTTGGTCCTTGCTCCTTTGTCTCCATTATGCTTTGATTTCCACCATGCACTCGAACAGCCTTGAGGCTGAAGTTTGCATCGTTGGAAAGCAATGGAAATGATCATTTCTGAATTCCTTTAATTGAGCATGGCAGATTTTACCTACGAAAATCCTTCAACCATTCTTTGATTTTTATTTAGCGATCTAGAATATAAATCTACAAAAAAAAGATCTTCTATAATAAAAATATGGGAAATTCAGGGTAGAAAAGAACTTTCGTTGCGTTCCAACGATGCAAACTTCAACACCGTGAACAGTCTCACATACTCGCACAATTATTATTATATATCGGTTTCCCTTTCATTCTTCTAAGGAGTTTCGATACCGCTCCTTAGCTGCAAGAGAGTGGGGATGAAAATACAATGAAGGCTGCCAACTTTTGACGAATAAAATATCATGTTAAAATAAATTAATATTGGACAATTTCCAACTCATGATTCTGTTGAAAAAATATATCCTATCCGGAAAATGATATTGATAGTTATCTTTCTTACAATTAAATATAAATACCCGTGCAGAAATTTCTTAGGGATACCTAAGTTTCGATCAGATCCCGATCGGGATATGATACGGATTCCCTAGAAGAGGCATCCTCATCAGAATCCAGATGGCGCCCCCTACTACGTAGCACAAGACGAAGACGTGGTGGCAAGAATTTGAAATACGTATTTCGCCCCAAAGTTGAATAAGGGCACGATCAAAAAATCGAATCAAATCAGCACGTCTCTTTGAGTAAATAAAAGCTGGAGAATTGTCACGATTTCGAGCTCACGAACCACATTCGTCATTTTTTTCCTACTCCCCTCCCTACTGCTTTCGCCCTTCGCCCTCTACTCTAATCGAATTCACGAAGCCCCGACTCGATTTACACGACTGATCTCCTCGCGAGGCTGTCACTGAGGAGGATGAACCGCGTGGATGCCGTACAAAGATCGTAAAACCTCAACGCTACGAGCGTGAATCGATCCTGACAGTACTGCTCTATTTTGAGCTCCGAGTTATTTATTCTTTTCTTTTATTCTGCACATACGATCATTTAATCGTATGTGCGATCAAATATTTTTCAAAAATTATTTTATTTTTTCTATTATGAGGACTGACTATTATGACGAATGAAGACTGGTATGATATTTTTTTGTGTCTCTTTGTAGAAGAGCTTCGAGTATTTTTGGAAAACATATGAAATTGAGACTCTAAAACGACGAAAAAATAATTTAAGAAATGTACGAAGGATTATTTTGCGAAAAAAAATACATATTTTTACACAATTCCTCCGCACTGTAAAACAACGCCAACAATTGTTCTGAAATGTTCAAAAGTACTTTATTGATTGTTTTTTTTTGCTCTTCCAGTTCGCATCTTTGGAAGGAAACGAAAATTAATCCTGTTCAATTGATAAAATTCCATTTTGGCTGATTCAGGCTATGAACATCACTGGAATACTTTTACGTATTTTCATTAGAGATTCACGACCACAAATTGCAAAAAAAAAGGATTTTTAATAATAGTAAAAATAACGAACTGAAAATGAAGGAAAAAAAATCGTTGCACTCCAACGATGAGAAATTCGACGTGCATTTTTTTCTCAGATCAATTTTCTCGCTTGTACATAATGTGTATGTACAAATTTAAAGGGGGAATAACCCGTGAGGGGGAACTATCTGTAAACTCCCTTAAAGGGTTATACCCTGGAAATAAAACTACCACCTACTACGACATTCTAGTAAAAAAGAATTCCGTAACATTTTATCGTGCTGTAATTCAAGAATATAATTTATGATCGGATTCCTTACAATTTTCTTTAATAAACAATAAGATATATATATATATATATATATATATATATATATGTGGGGCATTCTACGCCAAATCGACCACTTTGCGGCTCGACCCCTTTCGATTTGGCTGAAACTTTAATATGTTATTGTTTTCATCTTAAAACGCTTGCGTGATTTTTTTCATTTTATTTTTAATAATCACAAATACGTAGTGAATTTTTGAAAACATCGCCCGTTTTTTTTCAAATGCTCATAACTTTCCGAAAAAATGGACCGATTAAGATTTTTTTTAATTCCTCGTTTTAAAATGTTATTTATGAAAACAAATATTTGAAAAATATTCAGTCATCTTCGACATGATTTTTTTAGTTTTTTGAAAAAAAAAAACATTTTTTCAAGAACGCCACTTTCGATTTTTTTATTTTTCTTTTGTAAAAAAAATATGATAAATTTAGCAACTTTTGCCGCCAGACCCATCGTAGTAAGATTTTTCTTTCTATTTTTTTTTTATTGAAAAATTAGAAGCCATATTTGGAAAAATTTATTAACATTTTTTTACAGCCGTATTCGGAAAAAAATTATTTTAAATATGGCTGTTTACTATGAGTGGTTCTATGTATATGAGTTCTTTTTTGAATTTCAAATGACTACACACCCCACCTTATGGCATTGAAAAATATTGTAAAGAATTATTTATAATTCTTTAGTGCGACTAATTTTTTAAATATTTATATTTATATTTTGCTTTTGGAAACAGATGTGTGTTGTATGCCAATAAAAAGTATACGAAATAAACGAAAAGTCACCGAACTGTACAATTCCATGTGTAGTAAAAAAATGTGGGACAAACATAATTTCAAGTTTGCTGTAAAGAAATATATTTTGGGAATATCTGGAAAAATATTACATACATTTAGGAACTTTGAGTAATATCATTTAGTTGCTTAACCCGAATAACAAGGAAAAACTGATATGTTGAGATAACGAATGATTTTTTTTTTCTACTACCTTTTTTTGGTAATACCGTACATTGTCGCAAACCCGCAAAAATTTGAATTTTTTTTTGGATAAATTCATACAAAAATCGGCCATGATAATGAGCGCTGCAGAGAACTTTAAAAAATCAGGTGAACTGATAATTTTTCATGACGTTTCATGTTTTTTTCAGGGTCGAGTGTATTTTCATGACATTCAAGACTTTTCATGACTTTTCAGGTCGGTAAGACAACCTGCCAAGAAATTTTAAAAATCTTACTACATTAATTCGATAGAATCTCGGTCTACCGCAATTTTCATACACACATAAATCTTTTGAGCCACTAGCTCAGCGGTCAAGCATTACTCTTTTTTTTCGCTTCTTGCAAGAAAGCCCTGAATTAAAAAGGTACACATTCATTATCGCGTATCGTTCATTACGCTCACGATACGTGGATTAACAGAACGATACATGATATTAAGAGCACGTCACTGTGATTGTACTACTTTCCTAATTGCGGCTTGTGAAACGCCTCATTTTACAAACAGGAAGATTTGCTTCAAAGAGAGAGAGAAAGAGAGAGAGAGAGAGAGAGAGAGAGAGAGAGAGAGAGAGAGAGAGAGAGAGAGAGAGAGAGAGAGAAAAAGAGAGAGATAGAGAGAGAGAGAGAGAGAGAGAGACGAGAGAGAGAGAGAGAGAGATCCCAATGAACGAACAGGCAAATTTAATCGATATACATGGAAGTGAAAATCGTAGCTCTACATTAATAGATAGCTGTAAATAAATCTCTACGAATCCAAAGAAAAACTCGGAAACGCCGTTATTGCTCTCAGAATTACTTTACACGATCAGCACAACTTTTTTCATCATATTTTCCCCTCACGAATCACAGATTTGATTCTCCATTTCGAACAGTCCGACGTCGCAAGTGAAGAAAAAAGAAAAAAAAAAAGAGATCGACCTCGTCTATTGTTCCGCGTCGCCGAAGTTCGCACGCGATGCGAAATTGCGACGATCGATCGTCAAACGAAAGAATCGACGGGGAACAAAATGTGAGAAAGAGGGAGAGAGAGAGAGAGAGAGCGAGAGCGAGAGAGAGAAACCGAAGACTTTTGTTATCTTCATCTCTCTTCTTCTCGTCTGCTGCACATCCCTCGTCATCATCGTGTCTTTATTTTCCCGAAACTGGTTACTCGGATCAAGGTGACTCCGTGAGTTTTTTTTCTTGTTCCACGCGATATATATATATATATATATATATATATATATATATATATATATATCTGAAGACATGATATTTTGAACCCGTTCAATCTATTGAGTACTGGCTATGAGCACATCTTGCCAGCGCGGCCCTCAAATTTTTTGCCAACGAATCCTGTATCCAAAACTCCTGTATCCTGTATCCAAAATTCCTGTATCCTGTATCTTCAAATAAACGTTGAAATCCATACATTTATCTAAAGATGACTTTGGAATCGTGGGTTTTACGTCATGTTGAGTATGGGTACAATACGCTGCTATGAGGATAGTCATCAAAGTCGAACGTCTTTCAAATCGCTTTTACCTACAGAGCCGCATATATATGTATATATGTGTGTGTGTGTGTGTGTGTGTGTGTGTGTGTGTGTGTGTGTGTGTGTGTGTGTGTGTGTGTGTGTGTGTGTGTGTGTGTGTGTGTGTGTGTGTGTGTGTGTGTGTGTGTGTGTGTGTGTGTGTGTGTGTGTGTGTGTGTGTGTGTGTGTGTGTGTGTGTGTGTGTGTGTGTGTGTGTGTGTGTGTGTGTGTGTGTGTGTGTGTGTGTGTGTGTGTATCAGCGACAGGGACCTCGAGAGCGGTCAACACGAGACTGACGTGTTTTGAAGCTCGACATGAAAATTCTCGTCCGCTTACGGCATAGATGATGAATTACTTTTCGATGAAATTATATTTCTGTGTATGTCCGTATGCGTGTGTGTGTGCGCGCGTGTGGATCACGTATATCAGCCCCAACATTACCTCAGAGAGGGCGAGGAAGAGGCTATGGTTAAAAAAATGTTATGTTATTAATTTGGAAGTGTGATTTTTTCAGACGAATTATAAATATATATAAAATACATATTTATTTTCAAAAATATATATATTTCTTTTAAACAAGTTATATATATATATATATATATATATATATATATATATATATATATATATCAAAATAATCAAACGTCCAAATTAATAACATAACATTTTTTAACGATAGCCTATAACTTAAGGGGTTACGTGGGTTTGAAAATACAGAAAAATCCATTTTTTTTTTAAATTTTACTATCTAATAGTACATTATGTCTAGAATATTCTCCCAAAGTTTTAAGTCAATCGGAGTAAAAGTTTAGGAAAGCGAGCCTTTGGGAATTCGCCCCGTTGGGAAAGACCGGCCGGGAGAGACGCGGGTATACGCATTTTTCTCACAACACTATTTTTGAATTCGGTGGACACGATTTCTCAAAAACTAATGCACCGATCTTATTGAAATTTTGCACACTTCTTCAAAATAGCATTGACTAGTGATTGGACGAAGATTTTTTTTTTTTTCGATTACAACTAATTTTACAAGGCTGTACGTAGTGTAAATTGTACCAAAAATTGAACTATTTAGCATACAACTCTGCGAAAAATTCAAATTCCAATTTTTTTTTAATCCTTCGTTCAATCACGTGCTATACTTATGTACCAACAGGAAAACATTTGGTTTTTTAATTTCAGATAAAGCTATCATGAGTTATCCTGACCACCATGAGGACACTTTTTTTTGAGGGGTCGCCGGAAACCCACCGGCTGAATTTCCCAAATTTTTGGATGAATGTTTTTTTAAATATTGTTGAAATGTTGCCCTTTTATGTGCTTAACATTTTGAATAAAATAATGTATGTATTATATTTTTTTTTTAAATAGAGAAAAATGCTTTTTTTTTGGCTTCGAAACTCACGTAACCCCTTAACTATAACTCGTCTGAATATATATATACACACTGTTATTATTATTACTAGCTCCTTGAGGAAAGAATTCACAAAATTCCCAACTTACTCTCCGGACAAAAGATCATCGTTTTTTTTTTTCACAAACAAAAACACTCCTACGACTCTACGTACAAAGTTCGAAGCACAGGAACAAAAAAAAAGACACGACGCACGCGAGAATGAAAACGTGGCGAAATAATAAATAGAATAATGATGAAAAGTTAAACTCATTGTCGTCTACAATGAATTCGCACGAGCCTAATCGACCCAAACAAATTTATCGTCACTTGCAGTAAAAAAAAAAAAAAAAAAACGTACGAGCCTAATCCATCGAGAAGATTCTCATTCTTTCGTGTTTTTATTCTCCACTTGAAAAATGTGTCTCGGGATGAAAAAGAAGAATTGAGGAAAATCGGTGTTCTCGGAGATCGGCAAAATTCACGGTTCCTTTGAGCACTACCAGAGGGGCGGGGGGGGGGGGGGGGGGGGGGGAGATCATGGACGTAATTACGAAAACGCTTCGGTCGATGCTAGTTTGTCGAGCAAGCCTCAACAGTAATTATGATCGTTAATAAAAAAAAATCTCGTCAATAAATACGATGAGAAATTTAACCCTTCGTGGTCAGCCTGGGTAGAATCGACACGTCGATCAATTTTTAGCGTAAATATATAATAGTTCCCAGCTTCGAATGGGACTGTATTCACCTGGAGTTTAAAATATCCTCATACCATAAAATTTACCCTCTTCACATGTCGGAATAAAGACCTTTTTTGGGACGCCCACTATGCTACTATTTTTTTTCCCCAAAAGTAACATATCTAAGGGATATCACGTCCAAATTTAAAGTAAAAATGTTGAAAATTCCCGGAACTATAATTTTTTTAAGCGAAAAAAGTGTCTTTTTTGCATTTTCGCCTCTTTATGATTTTTTTTTTTAAACATATCGCCATTTTATTTCTTATAAATAAATTATTCGTACATCATCTAGAAAGTTCAAAGCATGTTCCGTAATTTTTTCAACCACTTCGAACGGCCAGTTTGCTCACAATACGTTGTTTGAAAACTGACCGGGTAGAATCGACCCAAGTGTGACCATCGCTATTGAATTTCGAAGTGTGACCACGAAGGGTTAAACAAAGAATATATAAAAAAGCTTATTGGTAAATACGATGGTCGATTAAAAAAATAAAGAAATTAAAAAAAAAAAAATCCGCCAGATCAAGGCAAATATTGCGCGTAATTCGTACTTACGAGATAACGCAAGAGGGTGAAATACGATGTTCACGGGGTAGGTGGAAGAATAGGGCACGTAAATACGAAAAACTGCGATTGCAGCTTCGACGTTTATACAGGCATATATCCGAGGTACACACAACACACTCACTCGCGGGTCTCGCGACGACGACGACTTTCGAAACAACACTGATAACGAACGGCGGGCTGCTCACTCTAAGCGGCACTCGCGGTGTGCCAGTGAAGTGTACTCATGAGACTGGGAGAGATCGAGAGGCTAAGGTTTTCGCTCTCTCTCTCTCTCTCTCTCTCTCTCTCTCTCTCTCTCTCTCTCTCTCTCTCTCTCTCTCTCTCACTCTCTCTCTCTCTTTCTACGTTACCTCCCTCCCGGGTGGGCAAGTTGTGTACCTCTCTCTCTCTCTCTCTGCTCCTTATTGTTGTATTCCTGGGTTCCTTTTTCTGGTAACCACTCTCATGTCTCCCCGTTTATTTCTTCCTCTCGCTCTCTCTCGCTCTATCTCTCTCTCTTGGTCTGTTTACCTCCTGGCGACTGTCGTTCTCTCCTGTTTACCGCTCGCCCCTCGCTGACAGTGAGACTCGCCCTCTGCTCGATGTTGCCTCATTCTCTTTTACCCTTTCTTGATCCGTTTACCTTTCGATCTCGTTGTCTTCGTTTTCTTTACGTCTTCCGCTTGCTCCCCCCCCCCCCCCCCCCCCCGCTCCCGCCCTCTCTCACTTACTTTCAGTCCGTTTACCTATCCCTCCCTTTTTCTATTTCTTTCGAAGCTACTTTTCTCTCCCTCTCTCTCTCTCTCTCTCTCTCTCTCTCTCTCTCTCTCTCTCTCTCTCCGCCTCTCTCTCTCTCTCTCTCTCTCTCTCTCTGAAGGTAGAAACGCGAATGGAACAAGATGACCAGAGGGCGAAAAAAAAGTACGGCAATTTTGGTGAGTGGATCGTGAAGATAACACAGCGTGAGATTTGAAAAAAAATTATCAACATTTACGCACTGTTGACATCTCCAAGCTGAAAATGCTGAAAATAAAATATCGACACGTGTTTTTCTCGAAAGATCAATCTCGCAGATCAATATTTTTTTCACGTTTTTTAAAACTATTTTTTAAATTAATGATTTGTTTCTTTTAATTTATTAGTACACTCAGTTATATACTGTTTCTTTATTCTCTTTTTTTCTTCGACTACTTAAAGTATTACAGGATGGATATTAAAAAATCGCTAACATTCATGAAAATTTGGGGAATGATAGTTCTTGATAGAATAAATAATACATGAATTATTTTAGAATTTTTCATTAAATAATTTAGTAGTTATAAACATATGAATTTAACACGGTCGCTTATGGGAAAAAAAGCTTCTGCAGCTTCCAATGGTTGCACTACGAATGAAACTAAATCGCCGTGAATTCGGAAAATATTATATCATCAAGATCTAGGATCAAGCGATTGATTATGCAAAGTTTCAAATAAATCGGCTGAGTATTTGTCGATAAATTAATTAAAGTAATCAGGAGTATCACCTTTTTTAACGATGAATCATTGGAATCTCAATATCTATTGAGTTTTTGGGTAATTATTGATAATAAGATGATCCGAACGTATTAATTGAATTTAAAAATTGAGACATTTTTTTGTTGGACAGTTGAAACAGTCACTGACAGAATCTCAGTCAAGCACACGCCAATATCGTCGAATTTGACGTCAATTATTATTAAAAGTGGAAAATTAACATTTCTAAGGGTTAATTTGTTATAAAATTAGCTGTTTGTAAGGCTAAACATGTACGACATGATCTAGACGTGTAAATCGACGATTCGTCCATTTTGGACTATCTTTTTGCCCGAGGATTCATCCAGTAATACCTTAAATTCTTTTTATTCTGTAAAATTATATGTTTCAAAAACGGTTTCATGCATCGAAATAGAAAGGAGTTTATATTATTTTATTTGAAATTCTCCAAAAGAAAATAAATAATTATTGAATTAAAGTGCGGCGTTTCAATTCAAAGATTTATCTTATTTTGCAGAATTTTCAATAAAATTGAATAAACTTATTTTTACATAGATGTATCAATTTTTTTTCATCATTTCGCGGTCCATAAAACGTCCAAAGTCCAACATCCGAACTATACCGTTAACTTTTGAAACCAATCACAAAATCTTTTTTTTTTATTTATAAAATATTAAGACCTTAGGACTATTGTCCCATCGGGCCAAATCACAAAATCTTGGCCGACAGTATGCGTGCCGCCACCTAGCGGTGAAAGAACAGCAGCGTGCCGGACACACACCCACCGCGATTTAAATCTTACAAACGTAACGGCTAGGCGTGGGAACACGATTCCCAAAACGAACGTCCAAGTGGAGCGCAAAAAATTCGATAAAACATTATTTCGAATATTCGCGTTCGAAAAAAGTCGCTCTTAAATTGCATAAAGATCGTTCGTAAATCGTCAAATTTCAATCGAACGCTCACTGACAAATACCGTTTTCCGAAAATTCTGTGCGAAAAAACGATTATTGCCTTGGAAGGTAATAAAAAAAAAAAAATATATGTCGGATCCTAACCTCGCTTTTCGAGCTTTCGTATCCAACGAAGAGTCGATGGGAAAGAGAATATTTTGAAGAACATTCGATCGTTTAGTCAACGAATAGTTGATAAAAACGTAGGATGTAATTGTAACAAGGTAAAAAAACAAGAATTAAGGTCGCGAGAGACAAGAATAAAACGCGAGGAAACTTTTTGAACGGACTCACCTGTTGCAGTCTTCCATTCCTGATGGTGTCCCGTCTTCGAACGCGCGTCTGATAGTCACACAAACGGCGCGAATAATTGTTTTCTTTGTCGGAAACAATGTTCAATAAATCACGAGTCGTTTTGACACTTTTCTTGCGCGGGGCCATTTTCACGTTCGAGCGCGTCGTGTGTGGCGTCCCCCGTGCCGGTCGGAACGCTGCCAAAACGACGAGTGAAGCGTGCGCGCGGCATGAGCAACAGATTGGGACGCGCGTGTGGCGCCATCTCGCGGATCACGGACGTAAGCTCGATAGCAATCGTCGCTCTTACCGGCTGTTTGCTGGCAGTGCTCGTAACAGGGAGGCTAGAGCACGGTCTTACATACAGGTCTGGAAACTGTAATGCTGGCAGCCGCGATCAGGTGCGTCAGTTGGTGTGACAAATTTCGGTCCTAGCGCCGCCACTGGTTGTCGCTGCGGTTTTAAAACCCCGACATACATAACCTCAATACGACGAACAACGGAGTGAACGGTTGAAAACGTGTGTCGCTGAGTCAATGATAACTGTTTTTTCTGCGTTTTGGACACAGTACGTTTTCGATAAATTGAAAGCTTATTCTTTTAAAATGGTGAAGTTGTTGCGCCGTACGGAATTGTCAATGTATATGTTTAAATGTTTGTGTATATTAATACTTACCTGCCTGTATACAACTGGAATACTTACAAAAGTAATATAAAAAATACTGGATGCAGAGAAGGTACGAATATCAAAAGATTGATTTATATATTCATACTTACCTGCGTTTGAACAGCTGGCATACCAGCAAATAAAAGAAAATCAACGTTATAATATGAAAAAAGAACGGATTTTTTTGTATTTATTTATTTATTTTACCATGATGTTTTCGTGAAATTTCTGTGAACTTATTCATACTTACTATGATGGAATACGTGAAAACAAACAAAAATCATTACATCAACGTAATGAGATAAAAAATATAATAAAGATTTTTTTCGTGGTTACTTACCTCGGTACGTTTAATACGTTTCAGGAATAAAAGTTGGTTAAAAAGAGATATGCTACCGTTGACAACCGAAACACTTGCAACAATAGAAAAAAAAACATGACGGGGCAAAAAAAAAATTTGAAAGGATTCATTCTGCTTACCTCGATATGAAATAAAATGCACGTACAAAAATAAAAGATATCAGAGAATTTTTTGCATTTGGATTTTTATTAAATTGCATAAAAAAACGCGGGAATGAGGGATGGAAGAAAAAAAATTGAGACAAGTAGCTTTGAAAGTTCACATGCAATGTGACAGCTTCAAAATCGTATGTATATGCTTATCACGCTCGCTTGGATTTACAAAGTTTGTTTGATTACGATTGGGATCATATTTTTTTTATTGTATTAATCCAAACTGACAGGACTAACGCCTTTTCATGGCCGTTTTAAAAGTGTTTCGAACTCAAATTTCCCCGTAACGAACATGAAGGTGGGACAGAGGTATAGAAAGATAGAAACATGGCCGACTAGTGCTGTCTCTGTCTGACCCCCCCGGCCGCGCTGCAACGGGTATTTTGATCGCAACGAACCTAGTCGCCACTAGTGAACTACCAACTCTCTTCAATAAGCTATCTACCCCTTCCACTGGAGTTTCCAGACCTGTATGGAAGATCGTGGTTCCGACTCCTCCTACTCTAGCCTCCCTGGCTCGTAATAAAACGAGAAATGTGTAAAAAACAAACCCTTTGTTCATTTACGAGTATTTTAAGGGGAAGTGAAACATGCCCTGTTGGTAAAAAAAAACGTTCTTTTGATGTTTTCATTCAAAGGGTGGTCGTTTTGGAAAAAATAATGAATAATTCGGTTTTTAAGAGGGGGAAAACCCTTTACAATGTTCAAAAAATAATCCCTCCCCCCTCATATATCGAAAGTATAATATATTGAGAGTATACTGGAAAATCGAAATATGAAATATTTACGAAGTTATAGCACACAGTCGAGAGCGCGCCGCGACCGCATGCTGTGAACTAGGAAAACTTCAAACGCGATTATCTCGAAACTACATTTTCAAAAACTGCTTATGTTATAGCTCAAAAAGTTATTTATCGATTCGGCTGAAATTTTGGGAGGTTTCTCACTATAACATTATCGGAAGGATATACCTAAAGTTTTAAGGTTATCGTGTAAATTAATTACTTTTTTGGGGTCAAAATTGTCGAGAAAATGGTAAAAAATATGAAAATTTGATTAAAAAGCCTCCTTAATTTATAATTTTATACTTTTTTTCAAACATTTTCAAAAAATCAGACAAATAGAGCACTTTTCGATATCACGCAAAAGACGTCATAACGCCACCATTTTGTTTTGTATTAAAAAAATAACACTTGAAAGTTCTAATAAGATAATATCAAAATTTTAAACTGATGCGATTATTTTATCACCTTTAAAAAAATTAATGAAAAATGACTCATTTTCGAGCGTCTAAAGGGTTTTTTCCCCTCAAGCGAACACGGTTTTTCTGTATTTGGCTTCAAAGTTTTTGCATCACATCGGTAACTTTTGTATCGATCATAGTCAAAATGATTACCGACTGATGGTAAAATAGTTACCGACCGATGGTAAAAAAATCGTTACCGACCGTTTTGTTTCTCGCACACGGTGAATTAGTTCGACCATCAAGATGGCGCGCATGCAGCACTCGCGTATCCAATCTCGATGCCCGTGTTTGGTCATATTTATATATCGTACATTGTGGATTTCGCGCTGTGGGTCGTGACAAGCGAAGATCTAATTTTCCATACCGTTTCGCGATCGTAAACCGTTTCGTACGATTGAGAAAAAAATGTCGACGATATCAGCCACCGAAGCGCCGAATCTTCAACAAATCGACCTGACGAAGTTGAGCCTTCAACAGCTCGGACAGCTCAAACAACAGTTGGACCAAGAGCTCACCGTCTTTGAAGACTCCCTTCAAACACTCAAAGTCGCGCAAAACAAGTACCAAGAGTCGAGCTCCTGCCTCGACAAAGTTACGCCCGCTACCGAGGGTGAGCTCGCTTTTTTTTCCGTCCACTTCATCCCCCCCCCCGCTCATTTTCCTGTCTTAAGAACTGCGTGAGCTTCTTTTGGAGGTTAGGTTGGCCTGGTACGCCGCACAGTTAACCTAAAAGCAACGCACATTCGTGCCAAAACTTTCGAAACAACGCTCAACGAGAATTCTCGAAATTTCTTATTGTTTATTGAAGATTGCTTGAAAATTCATTAAAAAAAAACAACTCCTTCGAACAAAATAATGTAATAAAATTCACGCAAGAAAAAAAATGCATAAATTCTTCCAACGGGTCAAGATTTGTCGCAAGCTCGTTAAAATTTTTTATTCGAAGGTACGAAGGTATTTGATATTCATTGAGAATTACTTGTAAAGAATTTACAGGAATTCGATCGTTTGAAAATGAAGAAAGTTTATTTCAGGAAGAGCTCATTGAATCGCGACACGATAGAAACTGCAAAGATGGGTTCGAATCTTTTTTTCTTGTGGAATTTTGGTGTAAGATGATTTTGTATACTGAAATTTGGAAAATCGCTGTGCGTTATCGCAGGGGTGGCCGAGACTTCGACCACGGCTGACCGGTCGACCGCCTAAACGATTTCGGTAGCCCGTCAGAGTAAAATCAATTCAACAATGAATATGAAAAATTACTATTTTCCGTGAATCAATTTTTTCTTCTATGAATGCGATAAAAACGAAACATCGCAGTTCGTTCTTACACTGTGCGACATGAAAAACTTGTGGAGAATACGCAGTGCCACACATCGAGCCAAAAATACACTGTTGAGAAATTAATGTAAAAAATAAACGAGTTCTAAGTTATTTTATTGATGAAGAATTTTCTGTGAGATCTTTGTAAAATTAGTTTAGAAATGTTTCATTGAATAAATATGTTTTGGTTTGTTTGGGTTTAAAAGTGTTGCCGGCGGTAGGCTGCCAGGGATATTTTGAATCTTAGTGTCGACCGCATACTTCAAAAGTTTAGCCACCCCTGCACTATCTTATGATTTTTTCCACAACTTATTTATGCTATCAAGGTTTATCGGCCTTGCTTGTAATTAAAAACAAGTCTCGGGATCGATTGTAAGTGATGTGCTTGTAGCTTTGAGCAATAATATTAGCCCCAGGATTGCACCAAATCGTGAGTGAGATGCAAGCTCAAAAGTCACATTGATGAAAGCGATATGTAATTTTCTAATCATTGTGCTCTTATATCAAAATAGTGCCTGCTCTCAAAGAACATGTTAAAAGTTTTTATTTAAGTTTATTTCAAGATTAACACAGTTCATTATTTTTTTACCTTGTGGTCCATGCTATGAATAAAAATATCAAAGTGGTCCCTAGTCATAAAAAGATCAGGAACTACTGTGAAGGATAACGATTTATTATTTATTTTTATCAAATGCTAGATTTGGAGGTCTCTGTGTTGCACAAGAATTATCATATTTTTATACTCATGAGTTGTTACGATTTTGCAGAAAATACACAAAACCTTTTTGCATCTTAATGTGACATTCTCAAAAAACTATTAAAGTTTGTTGTCAACGGAGAAACAGAAAATTAAATTTTGTCAAAATTTAAAAAAAGTATGAAATGATTTTATAAGAACATTCGATGAACTGTACGTTATCAATTCTTAACAGTAATTCATTTTGCAACTTTCAGCAGATGAGCTAAATTCGTTGTTACGAATTTATTTAAAAATTTTGCGAAAAATCAAAGATTCATTCCATCTTAAATAATAAAAGTAATACTTACCTTCAAAAGTCGTAATAACTTTTGTTTTCGCCTTTAGAAAACCTACTGTACACATCCGTATCGTGAGTAAGTTGCGCGGTGTGCAAGTACCACAAACTAGAAAAGTGTGGCGTCAAGATTCGGTATTAACGAAGCTTTCTACTTTCTTGGGCCAAACAATGTTCGATTTTTCACCACTTTTTGAGCGACAAATATTAAATATAGAATGTTGAAATTTGGTATGTTTACTAAGGCGGTTTTTATTGAACATGATAATATTTTTTAAAGTTTGACAAAACATGGTACTGGGAGTGGGAGGAGTGGTAGGAGTATGTTGATCCGTCCTAAGTCTTGGACAGGTGATGTGAAGCAAAAAAATCAAGCATATTTTTACTTTGTACAATATTTCGTACAAGTCGAACTACAATCTCGAAGAAAAATTGAAAAATTAAAAAAATAGTAAGCCATCGAAGGGGCAGTTTAGTTTTTTACTAAACATTTTTGTCGTTTTTTATTCATAAAATAAAAACGTTTGAATATTTTTGGATAATTCCAGTTCAACTAATGAAGACGTTTGTTGTACACGTGCTTGTCAAATTTCATAACGATTGCTCATCTAGGGCGTGTAGGAGCACTTCCGCAAACTTGGAAAACGTGGTTTCGAAAAAAAAAACGCGTTTAAAGTTAAACTGACGTTTATGGGCGAATAAAATGAAAAGTTTCAATGCTCTTGAAGTTTGCCTCATTGTAATGCAACGAAATTTCTTTTTTTCTTAATTATTTTTCTCATGAACCAAAATATTTTGTTGCAAATTTGGGATGCAGGAAGTAGAAAGAAATCCTATAAAAATGTTTGTCATTCTCGTAGCCTAAAACTGCCAAAAAAAATAGGATCATAGCGAGTTAACGATTTTCAAAATAAATTTTCGTTGCACTCCAACGTTGTGAACTTCAACATCATAAATTTCATACTTCCACCTAATCTGTTATGCTAGGACCATACCTTCCTCTTCTTCAAAAAGTTCTTCTTGAGCTGTCCGCTCTAGTGTTCGGGCCAGTCTTGCCTCCAACCCAAACAAACCCAAACCCAAGTGCTCCGAATTTCATACCTGCGGGCCGCTTCTCTATGTCGGCCTATAACTTTGCAGATTTTATTTATATTGACTTGAAATTTGCTGAGCGTGTTTTCAAGCATTGGCTCTTTCCGATACAGAAAAATCAAAAATCTTTTTTTCTTGACCCATCAAAGCAGAAACTTCCATTAAGGTAGTAGTCTCGCCAAGGTGTTTTTCTATAGGTTTTTTAATTTTATTTTAAGGACCATTCAGGACACTATTAAATGATTACCTACAAAATTTCAAAAGGATTCACCGTTCCGTTTTCGAGATATTGGCAATCAAAGATTTCACGGTTTTACACGTGTTCTCATGGGGAGCAGTGGGAAATTTCACATTTCACGCAATAAGTTTGAAACTTTTCTACAGATAAAAAAAAATTCTCAATTACAGAGGAACATATGACGAAGTAGGTGAAAAAAATCATGAATTTTGACCGTTTAGTTTCACAGATGTAGCGATGTAAATTAAGCAATGTCTAGCGATGCTAGCGCCATGAAGCGACTGGAGCAGACTAGAACTAAATTACAGTAGTGTGTGCATATCCGTATACGCGGAGTACACGTATTAGTAGCCGGAATGGCTAGTCGGATACAAAAGTGAGGATAAGGTAAACATTATATTAGACGTTTTCATCATTACTTTATAAGTTTTTACATCCCTATAAGATGTACAACCTTCATTATAAGGATATTTCGCGATATTTCGAAGCTTTCATCGATTGAGTGGAGAATAAACCTTTCAACGTGACTGTGGCGAGACTACAACCTTGAACTAATAAATTGGTTTTAACAACACCTGTGATGTTTTTTTTTTTGCTAAATTATGGTCATTCGAGGTTTTTATCGACAATTCATATTCTTTACTTATTTTAAATATAAATCAGATTTCGTCCATTCGCTGGTCGGTGTACTCTGTTTGGCACACAAATTAAAAAAAAAAAGAATATCATTACGCCCCAACGACTTCATCAGGATGTTTGCTTCCCCGCAGGTGGCGAAATTCTCGTGCCGCTGACCGAGTCGATGTACGTGCCGGGCAAACTGGCGGACACGAGCAGCGTCTTGGTGGACATCGGTACGGGTTACTACGTCCAGAAGAACGTAGAGGATGCGAAGGATTACTTCAAGCGTCGAGTGATCTACGTGACCGAGCAGATGGAGAAGATACAATTGTTGGGTCTGGAGAAGAGCAAAATAAGAGCCGCGACGATGGACGTAATGGGAATGAAGCTTCAGGCACCAGCGGCGAGCGAAGAGGGCGTCGAGCGTTCGTAATCATTGGACGTAGAAGATAATCTTTTCGTTAAGGTCTTCGCGCTCTTGGCCGAGTTCAACTCGCGAAGAGGACACGGAACGTGTTCTCAGCAAAAAAAAATGACACGGGGAAACCAAGAGGCTTATTGTTCCCTCGATAAACGTTCGGACGTTTATGCAATCTACTCGATCATTGGTACGACCTTCGTGTCCCTTTGGCTGGTTCACCGAGACCAATCGACATTGTACAAGATTCTTCTCTCGTATTAGCCATTTAAGAGACTTACGGATATTGAAACAGCTTGTTATTACTATTAAACGTACCTTATGTCGTGGAAACACGCAGTAGTCGCTCTCGATCTCTCTGACCTGTCCCTCGCACCGTCACGGATAATGTAGCCGTGTTCCAAGGACTTGTTGAATTTGTTGGCTCATTTATGAATGAGTCTCAAGTTTGCATCGGCTTGGACAAGAATGCGACTAGAAGATTCGCGACCAACAAACAATTTTGCATCGAATAAGAGACTGCTGAATCCATTTGAGCCAGAAATAAAAATGATCGAACTTCAGGCTGTATAGCTGATCAATTAGGACCTATCTGGCGGTCCAATCGAGTCCTCGACACTCTTCTTGATGTAAAATCATCCGCTGATTACGAATTTCCCAGGAAGAACTCGGTCGGACCAAGACTCGTAGTCCGGCAATCGTTTATAGAGAAAAATCGATCTCCAAGGCCTGAACGAAGATAGGACTAGGACATTCGTGACCAATGAACGATTTTGCATCGAATAACAGCTTGCCCAATCCATTCGAGCGAGAAATAAAAAATGGTCCCATTTTAATCTACCGATTCATTCACTTTCCCGACCCCTTTATCGATGCAAAACCATCTTTTTTTTTCACCTTTCACCCCCAGGTAATTAGAATCGTTCCGTTTTTTTTTTTGAGTCTGCTTCCTAAGTTGAGGGCCCAGAAAAACAGGTCACTCGTACGACACTCTTATGGGACGGACCGGGAGCCCGTGCCGCCTTATTTATCAGGAAATTTTGAGTCCGTTGTCGTGGGCGAG
The DNA here is from genome assembly GCA_963932345.1 of Ophion ventricosus. Lineage (NCBI taxonomy): Eukaryota > Metazoa > Arthropoda > Insecta > Hymenoptera > Ichneumonidae > Ophion > Ophion ventricosus. Next base: position 3,870,619 of record OZ010713.1, read on the forward strand.
AGGTGCCAGATTTATTGGAACTTGTCGTTCGCAACCATCGGGCCGCTTCAAGCAAATAAGTCTGATGCTGTCCTCTTCGATTTCGACGAGAAGGCGATTTACGTCATTGAGTTCATGGCCGAGGACGAGATAAACGTCCCGCGAAAGCAAAGGAGAAACGGCTCAAGTATCAATCTCTCTTGACCGAGCTACGTCGTCTGCACCAGGGATTCAGGGCAATTCTCGTTGTCTTCATCATCGACGTGCTCGGGGGGGATGAAGGAGTCTTTTGTATCAAGCCTCGCCGGCATACCGGTTTACAAAACCAGGGTCCGGTTGCTCAGGCAAGACGATTGCGGACTGTGGTAACCGCTCACCCTCTGGTTTGAGGGAGCGGCTTTCGCAGAGCGATTTTTAACATCTTTTTCCGCGTATTTTGGACTGGGCGGCAGTCGAGGTGGTGTCGGAGACCTTGACTATCGCCCAACATTATTGTTTCGGTCTAGATTAAGATCGAGTCGAACCCCCGGGGGTAGGTGATTGTTTCCCAGGGCAAACTCAGGAAGTGTATGTCCGGGCAATAAGTCTATTATAATAATAAGTGTTAAACATATCAAAATCATCAATCATTTGTTTTAAAAAATAGATCGACGATTATTTCGAAAAAAAAAAAATCATTTCTCCAGAACAACGAATCCGTCTATTTGTTTTAAAACATATAAAATATTATAAAATCATCTGCATATTCCTGAATTGCAGTTTTTCAATTTTTTTAAGGTCTTGTTCGCGAAACTATTCGTTCAACGTCTTGGAAACTCGTCAAGTGTGATTGAGAATCTCCGTACAAAATTATATTGAACATTTATTATCCTTAATGAATATTTCAAAGTCTGCAAAAAATCGGAGAAATGGAAAACATCGTTGAAAATTCATATATATATATATATATATATATATATATATATACACTAGGCACAAAAATTAAAGGATACGAGAAAATCTCTAAATTTTCAGTTTTGAGATGCAGAGGTCAAATATTTTTATCATTGACTGTTTCTGAGCGAACTTAAAGAGATCAGCAGAAAAAAAATTCAAAATTTTTGCCTGTTAACAAAAAAAAAAAAATAATTACACCTTATAGAGGATACTTTAAATTTTTCAAAACCCTCCTTTTATTTTCTGTACGATCATTAGTCCCCGAGTAATGAATTATCAAAGCCAAAAAGGTCTTTTTTGCTTTGAACGACGATAACTCAGCGAAAAATCATTGTACAAAGCTCACGAACCGCTCAAATTAAAGAGGAAGAATCTAGCTAAACGGGCTTTAAGGTGACAGTGCTGAAAAAAAAATTATTCAAGCCCGTGGATCTCTTGAAAGACAGGCAAAAATTTTCAAATTTTTTTTTCCGTTGATCTCTTTAAGCTTGCTCAGAAACGGTCAATGATGAAAATATTTGACCTTCGGATCGCAAAACTAGAGACTTCAAACTTGCATTTGCTTTTTTTTTTTATTGCTCTACGGCCATTTTTTGCCAAGTTATAGCCTTCTGAAAATCACCTAAAAATTTAGAGATTTTTTCGTATCCTTTAATTTTTGTGCCTAATGTGTATATGAATATTCCGTATATATTCCGAATAGTTAAAAAGTTAAAGCCAACTGAGAACAAGCGTTAAGGACATATTTTCTTCAATCGTTCAATAACCGAATCATTTTGAAAGACAACAACACTGTCGGCACTAATTTTTTTATTTAACAAAAAATCAATCAAATATTTTTCGAGCTTATGGAGGGATGTGGATAATTTTTAAAAATATTATTGAGAAATTATGAAATACGATAGAATAATCGATGTCCTCAATATAATTAATTCATTCGATTCGTTTGCGATTTTTGTAGTACTGCGGCGTAGACTGCGATTCCATCAATATTTTTTTCTACGATCATACTTACCGCAATAAATGGTCAGACAAATAATTCGTAAGGATTATGGACTCTCTCCCTCCCCCTCTCTTCCTCGCAAAGCCATCGAATACTTAACGAAGATCAATTCATTTATTTCTCGTTAGTCGTCGAAATGAAAAAATCTCGCGAAACAATATAACAGCATATTTCATCTAGAAATTCGACAGGACGTATTCATGTTCGCTACCGTGGTACTTCTTCGGAGGTATCAAAATAATCGTCACAGGATAGAAAACACCGTATAATATTTGTCACGTGTTGTCACGCTTTTTTTTTGCCGTTGATTTTCTTATTCATATTAACATTATTATAATAATTATTATTATATTATATTATATTATTATTATTATTATTATTTCTGTATTTCTGTTCTTCTTCTCTCGTCTGAAATAATTTCGTGACACTCGTGGGGGAATGAATATCGTCGATCTAATACAATGACATTATTTTATATAGATTACAATTCTCATCGCGCGCTCGTGCACTCACGAGCGTTTACACCTGCTTAAATTATACGTGTGATACTTCTATTTACAGGGTGTCCGACGCAAATTGTCACACGCCGCTACCTTCTTAAGTACGCGTGCCAATGAAAAATGTTTCAAATAAAAATTGTTCGGTTTAATGAGACAGAAAAGACAAGACTCTCCGTTTGATCTTGAGTGCAATCGCCAAGGTCATGCAACAGTCAACTCCCGTTTTTTATCCGACAACCTACATTTTTTATTGCATATTCTAATAGCTCGCAACGAGGGCTTTTCAAAACACTACAATTGAATGCTTTTCCGTCGAGTTCTAGTTGAGCACAAATGACCTTGACAGTTGCACTCAAGGTCATGCGAAGGTCAAATGAACCAAAGCTTCTATGCCATTCACCGCTCGTAACTGAACAACTTTTATTCGAAACATTTTTCATTTTGGAGCGTAATTTTGGAGATAGCAGCTCGTAACCCTCCAAATTGGACACCCTGTATATAAATGTACATGCACGTAATTCGTTAAATCGTTATCCTATTTACACGAATAACATACGCCGGATGAAAGCTCTCTCTCTCTCTCCCTCCCTCTGCCCTTCTCGTTTCACTTGTTTTTAAACTTCTTTCTCTCTCCGTCTCTCTCTCCTTTTTGGCTTCGTTTCATTTAAATCGAAATGATCAGTCGTCGGGAGGGTTGGCATTTGCTCCCTTTCAGTCCCTCTCGTCGCGTGCTCGTACGTTACAACAATAAACGCTATATCGCGAATCCCGGTCGCGATCGATCGATCGGTTCATCTCATCCACCACCGTACCGTCCTCGTCGGTCGTGAAGTCCTACACGAAAATTCGGCTGGCACTCGGCTGTTATCTCAGACCGGATAACAACCAATTCGCTGCCGCACCGACGTAGATCCATTGGGCAACGAGCCTCGATGACGCGCCTTCGAACACACAGAAGAAAGTACCCCGTTTTAACATCCTTCTGAGGTAAATTACGATTTCTGAAGAATTTATCAAAATTAGGGTGAGATACGGATGTTTCAAGTGGGTAGTTTGTTTGCGAAGGGGAGTGATGAAAACAAATGATGTTTTGGTCAAGTTTGGATCATGGTTCACCCTTAACTCTTAATTATTATTTTACTTTACGACTTGTTGAGAGAAAAAGTTTTTTAAATTGCTGTAGCACGGGGTCTACGTTTAAGGGGTCTGCATGAGGTCGAAATTTCAACATTTGTATTCTGTATTTCGTAGCTTTGTAGAATAGAGTTTTGATGTCAATTTGCAACAAAGATATTGTAAAAATTTCACAAATTGACAGAGTTATGACGATTTTTGTCCAGTTACCTGTTTTTTTTTTCTTTTGCGTTTTATCGAGACTATATTTTATGAAACGGTGTGAGACTTGTCGAAAAATGTAGTCGGCCGATTCACTTCGAATTCGGACTGAGCATAGTTCCTAACATTTTATATCGTACGACCGGATGATTTTTTTATACGTTTATCCGTTTGTTAAGGGGCTACTCTGCCGTGATGGCTCCAAAAATAATCTATTTCTAATCATTATTTTTTGAAAACATTTGCATGTATCGGTACAAACTTTTTTTTCGCTTAAAAGTACATACTTACAGAATAGAAAACAATTTTTTGTTGTTGCATATAAATCTATATTCGTTTAACAATTGATAATCGTGTAAAGACATGAAAAAAGTATGTCGCTGGCGTTGATGATTTGCGCTTTCCAGGTAATCAGAAACAAAAATTTTCAAAAAGATTCTTGTATCTGTATGAGTGTCGCTATCGCCTGAAGTAGAATTATTATTTTATATTGCAAAAGAAGAAAATGGCGTCGTTTTTTGCAAAAGTTTTCGAAAAACACGTTTTTTTTTGTCATCATTCGGGCGAAAGTATAAGTAAAAATGAATATTTTTAAATAATTCTAGTTCGGGCGATAGACACTCATACAGATTAAGAATCTTTTTGAATTTTTGTTTCAGATTACCTGGACAGCGCAAATCATTAACGCTAGCGACATACTTTTTTCATGCCTTTACACGATTATAAATTGTCAAATAAATATATTTTTTTATGCAACAACAAAAAATTGTTTTCTATTCTATAAGAGTGTATCTTTAAACGAAATAAAAGATTGTACCGATGCAACTGTTTCACACAAAAAATGATTAAAAAATAGCTTACTTTTGAGCCTTCACAGTAGAATAGTCCCTTAATAAGAAATGATCAAAGTTGTTTTTTTGGTCAAAGATCAACCGTTTTTTTTTTCTACAGCTTGCCATTCTCAGAATTCTCAACATTTCAAAAAAGTATTCGGTCATATAAAAGTTTTATTATTATACTGAACGTCTATTATTTTTATTTTTCATTTGAAATTAGCCTCGTTGCCAGAACCATCCACACCGATTGGCCATACAGCAACGGCGGTACTTTGTTTAAATTATAATAACTTCATTGCTTGTCAATATTTTTTAATAAAAAAAAGAACTCAATCTTGGCAAGACTATTTATCAATCAGGTATACAATCCCAACCGTCTCCCCCAATGCTCTCATCAAAGAAGAAAAATATTGAAATTCGACTTATTTTTTCTGGACTCCAGGCTTATGCAGACCCGTCAATCGCCCTGTCACTTCAATCGACTTATCACGATCAAATTCAGAAGACTCTTCACGCGGCCATTCATTTAATGGCTAAGTAAAAATGATCGAGCACAAAATAAGATCAGACTACCAATATCATTTTTTACTGGATGTGGTCGAATAAAAGTTTGTCGGAAAATTGTCAATACTGAAATGTGAATTTCCTAAATTTATATACGTATCAGTACATAAGAAAATCCAAAATTCCACGGATTTTGTCAATTCTTTAGTGGCCGCAATAAAAGGAAGAGTCGGATTTGTATCGTGTCCGTTAAAAAACTGACATTGATAGCCTGACATATATATAATATATATATATAGGGTGTTTGGCCCATGGATCAACACAATTTTTTGAGGGATTGGGGGGTTGCTTTTTTGCTAGTTTTTCACCCTTAGACCCTGTTTTCTAAGTGTCACGGTAATTGAGATAGGATTTGTTTTCGTTTTTTTTTAATTATTCGAAATTTTGCCTTTAAATCGTCATAACTTTTTTATTTGTGGTTGCAATAGCACGAAATAACTTTTGTTGCATGCATACGGAGTAAAGGTGGTCAATTTGAGCAAAAATTATAACTCAAGTTTAATAAAAATATCGGAAACATAAAACGTCTTTTCTTAACCCTGACCCTGGCAAACTAGTATCTTTTACTTTTACCACATAATGAATGATTTCTATGACATGTAGCATATCTTTGGAAAGGGTATAAACTAGAGAACTGTTGTAAATAAAGCTAAGTTCAAAATAGCTTTTAATTTATTCTTATAATGAATTTAGAAGTTGACATTTTTCATACATTTACACATTTTTAAGGATTTGGAAGCTCATGAGACATTTTCTTGAAACCAATTGTATCAAATAATGATTTGTTTATAATAAACATACATTGCAGAATACAACAAAAGTTATTTCGTGTTATTACAACCACAAACAAAAAAAGTTATGACGATTTGAAGGCGAAATTTCGGGTAATTAAAAAAAGAAAAAAAAATCATAAGACATAGGATCTAAGGGTGAAAGCATTAGCAAATGACACCTTCAATATCCCAAAAAATTGTGTCGGTTCATTCGCCAAACATCCTGTACACATATATATTTATATATGACGATTAAACGGGTCCAACGAATTGCGTCAGTTCGATCCGATTACCAGTGTGAGGTGAGTCACGAGTACCAAGCACCGATGCGAGTTTCGGACGTTCCTCGTCGAGCACGACGTCCGCTCGTTCGTTGTACAGCTGGAAGACATTCGCCTGACAGACCACCTGGAGTCTCCCATTTTTAAAGCTGTCCGGACCTATCACGTATTCCAAAGTGGCGAAGGTACTCGTACGATTGTCGTCTTTTGATGCGCTACTGCGCACAACGATACTCGAGTTCACCTGAAACAGTAGAAACGACGTATTTATATATATACTTGCCGATCAACGTTGGAGTGGACGTTGATCGGTAGTCGCCGAATCCAAGATGTCGTTTCCAAGGGTTGCTGTTCCAACCACGAAAAAAAAGCTTTTCTTTCCAGGTGGTTCATGGGCAACACGATGTATAATTGTCGCGTCTATAGAGGGTGGCTTGAAAAGTGACGTCCAAAAGGAAAATCTAAATGTCGCGTATTAATATCTACCCGAGTATTTTTTCTACTTTTTTACTTTTCGAGAAAAAAGCATTTTTTTCATTTTTCTCGTTTGGGTATGTGCTTTCCTCGTGATGTTTTTTACTCGTGCGATCGTTGTGAAGTGCGGTGTTGAGGGAGGAAATACACGTAGTGGCATAAAAAATCGATTTTTTTTAAAATAAAAACTTCGAACACGTTTTTCTCGAGACTACATTTTTTATGTTTGTGGGAAACATAACTTGAAAACGAGTTAAGGGATCGTGTTAAAATTGTACACATGAGTCAATAACAATATTATCTTCAACTTAAACCGACGTGTTTCTGAAAATCACTGTCAAAAAGTACATTTTTATTGCAAAAAAACGCAAAAGTTATGTAATATTTCAATTTTTTTTTCTAAGGTGTCGCATTTTTCAAATTTTAAACTTTTCAAATGTTTCTTGGGTATAAATTCAGCATTTGGATGTTAAAATACCAAAAATTCTTGGCTTATATTTTTCCGAACAATATTGAAGTCATTGGATTTCCCACAAACGGACAACTGCCACCAAAGCCTTCCTGGAAGACCGCGCCATAACGTCGCCATTTTGCAATCATTTTTTATGAAAGAAAAATATTTAAACAATTCAATCATGTAATGAATTGTACCAAAAGTTTCATAAATGTAAAACGTTTTGTCCCTTTCCAAAAATTCTCTACCTATATTTTCCCCAAGCAACAAATAAATGACTAACTTACTAACCTAAATGCCTGAGATTTTGATCAAAAGTTAAAAAAATATGTTTTAGAGGATCAGTCACTTCAGATGATAAAAAAAAATACACCAGTCCAAATTACTCCGAATTTCTTTTAAAAACTTCGACGAGCACATTCATAAATGCGAAAAAAATTAAAACCTGTGCAGGAAAGCTTAAAAAAAATAAATATCAACCCTTCGTGGTCACACTGGGTAGAATCGACCCGTCGATCAATTTTTTGCGTAAATATATAATAGTTCCTGGCTTCGAATGGGACTGTATTCACCATCTTACCTGGAGTTTGAACTATCCCCATACCATAAAATCGACCCTCTTCACATGTCGGAATAAAATCCTTTTTTGGAACGCGCACTATGCTACTATTTTTTTCCCCAAAAGTAGCATAATATAAGGGGTATCACGTCCAAATTTAAGGTAAAAATGTTGAAAATTCACGGAACTATGATTTTTTTTTAGTGCAATAGTGACTTTTTTGCGTTTTCGCGTCTTCATGATTTTTTTTAACATGTCGCCATTTTATTTCTTATAAACAAATTTTTCGTACATCATCTAAAAAGTTCAAAGCATGTTCCGTAATTTTTTGAACCACTTCGGACGGATAGTTTGGTCACAATACTTTTTTTTTTTAATGTCTGGGTAGAATGGACTCAGTGTGACAACCGTGATTGAATTTGGAAGTATGACCACGAAGGGTTAAAAAATACTTTTATTTCGAAAACTAAAAAGTACGTAGAAACGTTCTTTTTGGACTTCACTTTTCGCGCCACCCTGTATCAACATTCAGGTAGCAGCAGGAAGAGGACGTCGCCGTATACTCGAGCGCCTCGCGATTCTCATCTCGATGAAACTCAAGGGAAGAGCCAAGTCGAGCCGTGATAGTCGCTAAGACAGACATCTTTCGCGTCATCGTGGATTTTTCGTTCGTTAAGGGGCACTCTGATTGTCGGATCGTTACGTACGTAGTTAGTACTTGTGTAAAGAACTAATTAACTGGAAGCCACGAGATAAGTGAGTTCTCGCGCATGTGCGGGCCTCGCACAGGTGCCAGGATTGAGTCTTGCCGGTAACAGTGCGCCGTACATGCAACACACGTATACCTATATGTATACGTATAATGTATGCGCGTATATTTATAGATATGTTTGTCGGATGTACAAGGTGTCTCGGATAAAGTGTTACAAGCTCGTATCTCAGGAAGTACGAATTATAATGGAAAATATATCGAATAAAAGTTGTTTTGTTTCAAGAGGCGGAAAACATGGGAATGCGAATTTGACCCTGGTTAGGACCGACCAGTGAATGGACAGGGACCAGTCAATGGACGAAAGCTGATTTATATTTAGACTAGCTTCCGCCCGCGTAGAATTTAGTCCATGGAAATTTCGTAACCACACTTACAGAACAATTCTTTTGATATTAACTAGATGCGTCTATTTGATTTTTTTTAATTTGAATTAACTAGATTTTTCTTGAAATCAAATTTTTCCTATTGCGTTCCATTATTAAAATCATTTATTTTAAATATATTTTTTAATTCAAATCAAGATCTATTTAATATCGTCAAATAACTAAATATTTTATTTATTTCTAATAAATCTGTGATTTGGTTTCAACTGGTACTATACGACAAAAGAGACAGAGGGCGAAATGGTACACGATTCAGTCTCTCAAAAATCTCATGGCTTTGTTTTCATTAGAAGACGGTTGTAACATTCTGCAGTTGAGGAAAATGGTTAGTCTTTCTATACATAAATAGTCGCGCCTGTTAATAAAAAGCACGACGATACCTTGCTTTTTTTTCCAAATAACAGCGTTGTTAGTAAAAGAAAAGAAAAATAATTTAACTTATTTTCACTTATTTTAACGTGTTTTATCTTTACTTATTTAATTTGAATATATTTAATATTTAAAAAGAATAGCTTGAACGAAAAAAAGATTTTAAACTTGTTTAATTTAAACATTTATTTGTTTTAAATAAATCCTATTTAAGGGGTTACGTGGGTTTAAAAATTTCAAAAAATCCATTTATTTAAATATTTTATTATGTAATAGTACAATATGTTTAGAATATTCTCCCAAAGTTTTAAGTCAATCGGAGTAAAAGTCTAGGAGAGAGAGTCTTTGGGATTTTCTTCCGTTGGGAAAGACCGGCCCGGAGCGACACAGGGATACGCATTTTTCTCAAAACACTATTTTTGAAGTCGGTGGACACGATTTCTCAAAAACTAACGCACCGATCTTATTGAAATTTTGCACACTTCTTCAAAATAGCATTGACTAGTGGTTGAACGAAGGTTTTTTTTCGATTACAACTAATTTTACAAGGCTATACGTAGTGTAAATTGTACCAAAAATTGAACTATTTTTCACATAACTCTGCCAAAAATTCAAATTTCAATTTTTTAGAAAATCCTTTGTTTAATCACGATTTATCTGCTAACAGAAAAAATTTGGTTTTTTAGTTTCAGATAAAGCTATCATGAGTTATCCTAACCACCACGAGGACACTTTTTTTTTTAGGGGTCTCCGGAAACCAGGTCCCACCGGTTGAATTTCCCAAATTTTTTTATGAAAATTTTAAAAAATATTGTTCAAATGTTGCTCTTCTATGTGCTACACATTTTGAATAAAATAATGTATTAGGTGTAGTAAAAAGAAATCCATTATTTTTGCATGAAATTAAAGGCAAAAATAATGGATTTCTTTTTACTACACCTAATATATATCATATTTTAAAAAAATAGAGAAAATATCCTTTTTTTGCTTCGAAACCCACGTAACCCCTTAAAGGACATTTTTTTTGGCAGCGCAAGTACCACAAATTAGAAAAATTCCGTTCACCTTCAAAATTCGATATCAAACTAATAAATTGGTTTATTTCACTCCGGACGATAATGGACGTTTTACGCACGCTTTGTATGCGTCAAACGCCCGTTTTCACACTTCGTAAAATAAAATTTCGTACATAATGTACTATTTAACGACACCTGTGATTTTTTTTTGCCGTATTATAGTGACTCGAGTTTTTATCAAAAATTCTTTACTTATTTTAAATATAAATCAGCTTTCGTCCATTCACTAGTGGGTGTACCCTATAATCGTGCGATTCAACACTTCACGGGTTGTCGTCCCCGCGGTTTTTTCCGACTTGGCCCGTGTCCCAGGGGAACTTGGGTCACGTGGGCCCGCTGAAGAACCTTCGTGGCTTTTACCCTCATTGATCCTGCGCGAGTACATTAATTGAAGGTTACGAAAAAAAAGTACACCTGCCAAACGAACTTTGGTTGATTCGAGACGCGCTAAATTGAGTCCATTTTTTCCTCCGCCCATTTTCACCCGGTGATTCGTCGTCTCAAAGGCATCCCGCTTTTTTGCGAGATTTTTGGTCGACAATCGTGCTTTTTTTTTTTACCGCGGATGGATAATCGTGGGGATTCGTCAGCGGATCGGTGAGGCTTTTCAAACCTTGAGAAAAATGTGCGCATCTGGGCTTGCTGGTGAAAAAAAAAGTGATTACGAAGCGCCTGCCTGGCTCTGTAGAGCGCTGAGCAATTAAGGGGCTACATAGCGGGAGCGTTTTCGAAAAATCGAAGCTTTTTGTGATTGATGATTATTCCCTATAGTCTTGCACGTCTTGAACAAAAATTATTTCGTAATCTCAGTTAGAAACGGAGTTACGAGGGCTAATGCGGGGGCGCGTAGGGACTGACTCGGGCGCAGGTACGTGCGAGGGCGTTTTTTTTTTTATCGAACTACACTTTTCAAGACCACATGCACGATAACTCGAACAGTTTTCAACATTTTTTTTTTGCATTATTTTTTTAGTCTTCGGAAATAATCCTTTGTAGTCTGTCGAGCTATTTTCAGTTTTCTTTTTATTCAGAACATTTTTTCCGAATATTTGAAGCGCGAAATTTGACGGGAAAAAATGTTTTCACTTCAAAATGTGATAAATTGTTTTTTTTTTCGATAAATAAATTGTGGTTGAACATACTGTAATTGTAACATTACTTTATAAGAGTCTTCTTGGATTTTGCAGATCTATCAACACATACACGGTCAACAAAAAAAAAGATTTAATTTAAATAGGGTCTATTTAAATGAAATAGGTTTTTTCCTTGTCTCACGGCCTACTACGACTCTATTTGTTTCAATTTTTTTTAATTTTGTTCGAGCTATTCTTTTTAAATATTAAATATATTTGAATTAAATAAATAAAGATAAAACACGAAATACCGTATGAATACGAGAATGAATTACATAAAAGGAATGACATAAAAGTGAGGTGAAAAAGACTTAAATTATTTTTCTTTTTTTGTTTATCTATTGGGAGTAGAAATTAATTCGGTCCGTTTTTTTGTGGTAAAAAATCCATTTATTTCAAAATAAAAGGTATGAATAGATTAATCAAAGTATTGTCCATCGCTGGCTACTACTTTTTCCCACCTCTCAGGCAATTTTCGAATTCCATCACGAAAAAAAGTCTCGTCTTTTGAGGCGATCCAAGTTTTGAGCCAATTTTCGATTTCTGCGAAAGAAGTGAACCGGTGACCTGCTAAATCCTGCTGCATCCGTCGGAACAACCAGTAATCAGAAGGAGCAATGTCCGGAGAATACGGCGGATGCGGTAAAATATCCCATTTGAGCGTTTCCAAATATTTTTTTACGACTTTTGCGACACGAGGCCGAGCGTTGTCATGCAGAAGAATAATTTTGTCATGTTTTTGCTCGTATTCCGGCCGTTTTTCTCGTAATGCACGGCTCAAACGAATCAATTGTAGTCTATACCGATCGCCCGTAATGGAATCGCCAGGTTGTAGCAGCACATTGGCTCATTTGGTTGTCCAGGACGAGGCTTGTCTTCAACGCTGAAATCACCGTTCTTAAAGTGTCGAAACCATTCCCTAAATGATTTATCAGTTGGAGCATCATCACCATAAACTTCAACAAGCATTCGATGTACTTCAGCTGCACTTTTCTTCCAATTAAAGCAGAAAAGTAAAACTTCCCGCAAATGCTGCTTAGTTAACACAAAATTTGACATATTCAACACAGTAAAAAACAAGGTTTTTAATGGAACTCAAAGCGATATAAACTGAATGTTATTGACAGATGTCTAACCTCTCTGAAACCACCGAAATCAGCTGTCACTATGAAACATTCATAACAGCCAGAGCCATCTCGTGAAAACGGACCGAATTAATTTGTGCTCCCAATATCTTCTAATGAAAACACAGCCATGAGATTTTTGAGAGATTGAATCGTGTACCATTTTTCCGTCTATCACTTTTGTCTTGCACTAGCAGATGAAACCAAATCACAGATTTATTAGGAATAAATAAAATATTTAGTTATTAGACGATATTAAATAGATCCTGATTTGAATAAAATAAATATATTTAAAATAAATAATTTTAATAATGGAATGCAATAAAAAACTTGATTTTACGAAAAATCTAGTAAATACAAATAAACAAAAATCAAATAGATGCATCTAGTCAATATAAAAAGACATTTTTTGTCAGTGTAGGGCAGTTATCAGTCAAACCATGGGAACGTCTATTTTTATTGTTAAATTAATTATCCATTGTTGAATTAATGTTTCCATTGGAATATTAATTTTACATTGTTAGATAAATTGAAAAAAAGTAATGTACTCAAAATTCCAATAAATAATGCACAACTTTTTCTAATTTCGTATGATTTACTCTTTAAAAAAATTCCCAAAAAACCCTAATTTCAGCCTGACCGGAGGTACGTAATTCATAAACGTTTACACAGTCCAGTCTATTTATTTCGTGCAATGTATAAAGAGCTGCGGGTTTTTCGCCAACGACACAAGTACACTGCTGTGTCCTTAGGCACGCATTGGCAGCTGCGTCACATCCTCGTTTTCTTCCCACAAGGATTTTTCTTTCGACACCGCGCGAGCCCTCTCGAGAGCTCGCTCTTCCACGGCGTGATAAATGATGTCCAGCTCGCGATTGCACCCGTCGAGTGAGACGTGACGACAGATCGTATATAAAAAATTCTTTCGCGCTCCGAGCTTGATCGTTTTTCTTGCTGGAAGCATATATACTTTCACCATGATTTTTATATTTACGCGGCATTTGCAAGAAATGATCGTTAATCAAATAACAACAATAATAATGATGATGATGATGATTAATAATGATCATATTAATATTTTTATGAATATAATCAATTAATTAAAATAATAATTATGATTATGATGATCAATAATAATCATATTAATATTATTATGAATATAATCAATTAATCAAAATCATTATTATTATTATCATCATCATCATCATTGTTATTATGAACTAGCTATTGCCCGCGACTTCGTCCGCGGACATTTCGGATATAAACTTTGTTTGATTTTAAACGGAGATGGTTAAGTTGGTCTGTTTATCTATGAATTTTCTGATTTCGCCAACTTAAATTAACGCGGGACTCTTTTTTAATTTATTTATTTTTCGGGAATATATATATGAAGTTATAGTTATTACTCGTGACTTCGTACGCGTGGAATTTATGACGCCGTGGGAGCGTAAATATTTGATTCCCTTTCAGAGTATTTACTTATAAACAATATTTTTTGTTTTTGTTTTTTATTGGACGGCACCAATATCACTAGGCCCGTGAGCGAACCCGCGTGTGAGCAAGCTACGTAAAATTGACCGTGGGAGAAACCATCTTCCGTCAAATCTACGCCAGCGTATTTTAAACCAACACTCTAAGGCTTAAATGTTCGGAAATACTGAAGTGCATGTTTCATTATTTTCGTTATGGAGTGTCTACGCCAAGTTTCAAGTAAAACCGACCAAAAAAATATTGTTTTTTACAAAAACTTTTCCACCCCCTTGCAACCACTAGGGTTAAATTTTGGAAAATATTGGAATACGTGTTCCATTAAGGGCTTACATACACCTGAGACGGCTAAAAGTAAGGTTATGTTTGAGAATTTTTTTTGTGTATAAAACTGAATTTTATTGAACAACCATACAATTTAAAGTATGACATTTTATCTACATTGTGTGAAAATTTGGTTAAAAAATTTCAAACGGTAAAAAAGTTACAGTCGTTTTCCTGGGACGTGTTTTTGTTGACAGCGTTTGCGGTACCAGACGTGCATCTGTCATTTTTATCTTAAAAAAAAAAATATTTGTTTCTTAAAGTAGATAGATAAAACTAGTACTTATCAAGCCAGAATTTAAAAATTTAATTTTTTCGCGTCATGGCAGTCACTGGAATAAAACAGGCGATTTTTCGCTTCAAAATTGTTCAGTACTTATGATAAAAAAAAAACTATGCCGGGTATCGAAAAAATGGCTCGATAAGTAGCAGATTATTGTGTGAAGCATAACTGTGCAAAACTTGATCCCGATCGGTCCAGTAGTTGCGGAGATATTTTTGGTACCGTTTTGAAAACACTGTTTCGAGTAAAACGCGTTTAAAGTTTTGAATACAATTTACACTGAAATAACTGGTTTATTTTAAACGTACATGAAATCGTCGATTCCTGGGCCATATGACGGATCTTCCTCAGATGTTGACGCTTCGATTAGATCTTTTTTTTTGCTCTGTCTACCTTATTCATAGTCAAACTCATAGTCAAACAGATGACAATAACTTCGTCATTGCTGCGAATTTCCTTATGAAATTTTCAGGGTAGACACTCAAAGGATATCACTTTCGAATGAGCACCTTTTTGAAAAATCGATCCTTTTGACCTACCCAGGTGTATGTAAGCCCTTAATTGTATCGTAGAGTATTTATGCCATTATTCAAATTGATCCAACCAAAACATTTCAACACAAACTTTTCTACCCCCTTGCCAACCTCTTAAGGGTTGCATTTTTGGGAAATGCTGAAATACGTGTTTCATTAATTTTTATTGTACAGTGTTTATGCAAAGTTTCAAGTAAATTCGACCAAAAAAATATTTTTTTCCCATACAAACTTTTACACCCCATTTCACCCGCGGAAGGATCAAATTTCAAAAAAATCCTTTCTCAGTGCACCGCTACACCCTCTAAGGAACATATGTACCATGTTTTATGTTTCTATCTTCAGTAGTTTAGGCTGTGCGTCGTCTGTCAGGCAGTCTGTCACGGAACAGTTTTATATATATATAGACAACGATAATGACAAAGATATTGATGATAATAATACTAATATTGAAAACTTTTCAGGGCGTACGAAAGTGCATTAGGGAATTAAAAAAAAAAACAACAAAACTCGAATTGATTTCGTATTTTTGTGATCGACGAGCCTGAAAAAGTTTTCTTGCCAATGCAAACTATCTCTCTTGGTTAGCTCAAGCCCACATAAGGTACATATAATCCACGGTAGATAACTCAATTTCAACTTCGAACTTCAGCCTGCCGTGGAATATTTCTATTATAATGCAAGACCGGAGGGAAAATGCGAAGAACGCGCCCGGATCTCCCGAATTTCCGGATGATGAAAATTCGCGAAGCCGCGGGCCATCACTGACGGTGGAAGGAAAAAAAAAAATCGAAGAAAAATATGCGCCTCAACTGGAAACTCGGAAAGTTCCATGCGATGAGGAATTTAATTATCTCGGTGACGTTAATAAGAGGAAACGATTACTCATCTGTTTGGAAAAAAACTTGGGAGCTTTCGAATTGATTTCTTTTCAGGCTTCTTCTTTTAGTAGGCAAGTTTTTTTTCGAAATGATTCAACTTATTTTTGGTAAGAACATTATAAAAGACTTGAAGAAGAAATAAATAAGTAAATAAATTAATCAATACAAAAATAAAAAATATCAATATATCGAGAATAAATGCACGAATAAATTGATACAATTAATTAATAAAATAAGTTTATAGACGGAAAAAATACCAAAAGTTCACAGGTCGTACGAAAAAGAGATAACTTTTTTTTTGGCCATTTTTTTTTTGGGATAGTGCAAGATTGGACGGTATTTATTTATACATACCGGCTTCCCATTGATGATCCAAGTAACATTGGCAGGTGGATTGCCCGGAGGTGCGGTGCAATTGCCCCTTATCACGTCCCTGACCTCGTATCTCGGTTTTTCGACCCGCAAAACTGGTCCACCCTCGGGCAAACCTGAAATTTATACAGCGATAATCCATTATTGTTATTATGCTTTTGTTTCGTTATTTTTTTTCCAAACATTGACGTAGGCCGCGTCGCTGGGAGGTAATGCAAATATTCGTTTTATAATTATTTATATTTTTCGTACTGCACTGACTCGTTTCGGTATTTTTTTTCAACCTCTATGAGCACACACAGCTTCAATTTTTGAACAAAATTCAGGCAATACCTCAATCAAATGTTTTTTTAAGTCCATTGAAATTTTCTTTGCATTCGAATAAAAAAACGTATATTTTCAGAACATCTATATATTTTTTTTTGCAGATTTCAATCAAACCTCTTTGGTTTCCTCAAGAAGGTGCTAATATTCCAAAATATTGTTTTTTAAATACTTATTGTTGAGATAATGGGTTACTACCAATAATGTCAAATGAATTTTTAAGCAAAAAAATTGGCACCTTCAAAATTGACTGCAGAATTTGAAGGGTAATAATTTTTATGCGTTGATACGTTAAAAAAAAAGATCTACTTTGGAGTTTACACTACATAGTTTTTGAGTTTAATTTTTTTTTTGAGGACTTTACGAAAAATTGTGAACAGCGCTGGAAATTCAACGTTAACGCGTGCACTCAATTTGTATGCGAGAGATATCAACTGCGGTCATATTTACCATCTTTCATGAGAAACTGTATCAAGTTGGCCCGGATAAAAAATAATTTTTCGAAAACTACACAGGGTGTTTGGCACATGGATCGACATAATTTTTTCAGGAGATTGGGGGGGGGGGGGGGGGTGGTTGCTAATTTTGTTCACCCTTTGACCCAATGTCCTGTTACGGTAATTGAGATATGATTATTTTTTCGTTTTCTTTCAATTATCCGAAATTTCGCCTTTAAATCGTCGTAACTTTTTTGATTGTGGTTGTAACAGCACGAAATAACTTCTGTTGTATTCTGCAATGTATGTTTATTATAAATAAATCATTATTTGATATAATTGGGTTCAAGAAAATGTCTCATGAGCTTCCAAAGTCTTAAAAATGTGTAAATGTATGAAAAATGTCAACATCTAAATTCATTATAGAGAAAACTAAAAGTTATTTTGAACTTAGCTTTGTTGTAAAAAGTTCTCAAGTTCTCAAGTTTTAAATCATTCATTGTGCTGTCAAAATAAGGGGTACTAATTTGCCAGGGTCAGGGTCAAGAAAAAAACGTTTTGTTTTCGATGTTTTCGTTAAACTTGAGTCATAGATTTTGCTCAAATTGACCTTATCGACTCCGTATGCATGCAACAAAAGTTATATCGTGCTATTACGACCACAAATTAAAAAGTTATGACGATTTAACTCGAAATTTTGGGTAATTAAAAAAAAACGACAATAATGATATCTTAATTACCGTGGCACTTAGGACATAGGGTCTAGGGATGAAAAAAAAACTAGCAAATCAGCCGCCAAATCCACCAAAAAATTGTTTTGGTCCATGCGCCAAACACCCTGTATACCGGAACTTGCGAAAGCTGCGAAGTCAAACTTCTTCCGGATATATCTACATCTAAAAAAAAAAGGTCTGAGTTCTTTAATATGCAGCGATGAAAGGATCGACCCTGCCTGAGGTTAACCGAGGTACAAGGCGAGAGGCCTTTCGACGATTGCAGTTTTTTCTGTCGCTCCCACTTCGCTGTGTCAGGCGTTTATAATCGGGGGGGTTTTTTTTTCAAGGGACTCGGACTCGTTAGCGACTGACAAAGCTCTGGTACTACTGACGATTTCGTATGCGTGGCGTTTTCCTCGCTCATTGGTAATGAGTTTGAAAAGCGCAACGGGTACTCTCTTGCTCCCTCTCTATTTTGTTGCCTTTTATCTTTTTATTTGCGTTTATTTTTATATCTGCGTGTTCATTTATTCAAATCGGCCTTCCCTTTTTTTAATTTAGCATTTTTTAAAATCTGGATGTAGAGTAGGAAGGGGCATGTTGAGCAAGCTTGGAATTATCGCCCTGCAATTCCTTAACAGTCTGCCGTATAATAATGAAACCTGCTTTGGTGAATAGGAAATTTATCTGGGGAAAAAAGTCTGTAGACGAAGTTCCTGTTATCCTCATTGTTTCACCGATAGTCGCTTTCGAATGACTAAGGCCATATTTGCTCAACCTGCCCCGATAGTGGGTGAAGTTGAGCATGAGTATGAGGTAAGTTGGACGAAGTAAGGATTGCATTAAAAAAATCAGACGTATGCAACATGATTTGGTACAAAGCAGTAATAAACCAACAGTTGCTTGTCAATTAGTTAGGTTTTGAAACATTAACATCAATTGTCATGAAGTTTGAAATATATTTTCACATACAATGGTAAAAGAAAATCTTTTAAACTCTCCCCCATAGGCGAGAGTGGGGCACAATGTGTCACGGGACACAGTGAGCCACATGCGGATTCTCGAAGGTTTGTAGCTCGTAAATTCCGATTTTATGTGTTGGACCGTGATTTATATTAGGTTTCGTCAAGCCTAAAAGAAAGTCGATAGCAGCTCATAAAGGATTATTGAAAATTAAAAATTGATTTGAGGCTTGGAAAAAAAATATTTCGCTCTTCGGGAAAACGTAAAATATAACGACACTTTCTGTAGCGGCTCCGGCTTTCGGTCCTAATCGATAGTTTTATTATTTATGATGCACTCAGTGACTTGTGTTTTTCCATTTGTAGTTTAATTAATATTTATTTTCATCAATAATCAAATATTTTACTAGTGGGGTACAATGTGTCACCGAGTGGTGGGGCAAAATGAGTCGAATCCCAATGAGAAAACAAAGAACTGACGACGCTTCGAGGAAGCGCAATATGTGTCACGGGAAACTGTCAACCACATGCGATTTTTCGGATTTTTGTAGCTTGTAAAATTCGAAATTTTTTGTGTTGGTCCGTGATTTATATTAAGTTTCGGTTGGCCTAAAAGAAATTCAATAGCAGCTCACGAAGAATCATTAAAATTACAAAATTAATTTGAGCCCCGAAAAAAAAATATTCGCTTGTCTGGAAGACGTCAAATATTGTGGGGCAATTGAGTGGAGTACAATGTGTAATTGAGTTGCTGAGTATAATGAGTCGACTTTCAATGTTATTGGCAAATAATACCCGTTGTGAAATTATTGATATGTATGAAAATCTGTTATCTATGTTAAGAAAATATAAGAGTTTCAACTGGCTCGTTGTACCCTACCTTTCACAGCACTTGACACACTGTACCCACCTATCCGACACCTTGTACCCCACCCGTGGGGCACAATGAGCCAATCCGCAATTTTTTTTTTGAACCCATTATTTCAGGATTTTTAATCTTTTTACAACATGGTAGCTTTATTGAACGCTCAAAGGTCTATAAAATCAGTTATGACCTTTTTTACTTCTAATCAGACTACTTTGGTAAGAGTAAAAATTCGATAGAAAAAAAAAAGTCACACACTGTACCCCACCTTCCCCTACCTCTCTTTCCAGCATTCGTTGCACCCGCATGCGGTGCTTAGTTTTCTAGATATTTCAATTGCCCAACTTACCCGACTGCTCAACATGCCCCTACCTACCCTAATTTTCTTTTTAACTTACTTCTTCTTTATTTCATTTACGTTTTCTTCTTTCAATTTATGTTTTCTCTTTTATTTGCGTCGTCTTTTTTTAATTCGCGTTTTCGTTTGGTTTCATTTACACGTTACGTTTTAGATTTGCATTTATTTATTGTAATCTGCATGTTCCTTTTTTTTATTTGACTCTTCTCCTTTTTTATTGCGTCTATGTTTTTATCTGTATGTTAATTTTTCTGTTCCTTTTTTTTTAACGGTGCGTCAAAGGACATATGGTCCTGGAGCACTAATAAGCATCTCACTCTCTCTCACTCACTCCCACGCTCCTCTTCGCCATTCGTAGTCAGCTAACGATGGCGTCGAGTCGGATGTGTACCGCGCATTGATTGGACACGGATTACATAGGGAATAATCATTTTCACTCGGCGTTATACTTGGGCCGGTAGTTCCTCATCGTATATGAGGAAGAAGTTGACAAAGGAAACGAAGCCAAAGGAGAAACTGAAAAGGACGAGACGACGCGACGATAATAATGTCGCGGGGGCGAATTCGCCTTCCGAAGCGGCTCACGCGCAGCCAGGAAGTCACTAAAAGTTGGTGCTCAACCGACGTGGAAAATCGAAGTTCGGTCGTACGCGTTTCTACCGTCACGAGGAACGGTAAAAGGCGATCCGCGATCCTCTTATTTGCCTCCCTTTGTTCTCTTCCGATCGCGATTCTTTCTCGATGTAAAAGTTATTCCATTTGCTGGAACACGAGTTCGCCGTCCCGCGCGTATGGTATCCCTTTTATTTCTCGTGATCGCAAACGCGTTTTACACGCAACATTTGACCCGGAACTTTTTGATCATCGCGCGTTATTGGGCTTGGGCTGAATTCGCGAAAAGCACGTATGTGGGACGGACTTGGTCCAATTGTGAGTGAACCTAAATCGTGACAAAATCGTATTTCGTATATGGGAGGATAGACGTACGGTGAAATTATCGATCAGCTATACATGGTGACGAGAATTCGATTTTTTTTAAGCGTCTACGTCGTAAAGTATTTAAAAAGAAAATATTTTATCATTTTTTACTCATATTATTATATTTCTGTTTTTCAAGCAGGCTTTTTAAAATAAATCCCGAGCTTTTTTTAATAAATAATTTTTTAAATAATTTTTAATAAAATAAATTGAAGAAACGTTATCACGTTTTCTTTAAATTTATTTATTGAATTATTTTATCGTCGTATGTATGCAGGCATGAAGAATGTGGATGTCGTTTTTTAAAATAATTTTTCGTAATTTTCATTTTGTCTTATTTGGATTTTTTTATTGCTGTTAATTTTTATTTTAATTAATTAATTGAATTAATAATAAATTAATAAAAATTAATTCATTTTTATTGCCAATGTTTGGCCACGATGAGTCGACTCCCAATGTTATTGGCAAATAATACCTGTTGTGAAATGATCGGTATGTATGAAAATCTGTTGTCTATGTTAGGAAAATATAAGAGTTTCAATCGGCTCGTTCTACCCTACGTTTCGCAGCACTTGACACACTGTACCCACCTATCTGACACATTGTACCCCACCCGTGGGGCACAATGAGCCAATCCGCAAATTTTTTTCGAACCCATTATTTTACGATTTTTCATCTTCTTGAAAAAAAAATATGCTAGCGTTATTGTACGCCCAAAGGTCTATAAAATTGGTTAAGACCTTTTTTTTTTCTAATCAGACTACTTTGGTAAGAGTAAACATTCGATAGAAAAAAAGTGACACACTGTGCCCCACCCTCCCCTACTTTTTGTTTACTACTTGTATATATATGTATCGATAATATTCGCTTACTCGCTACGTGCATGTGGCTTGAGACGATTATCGTCAAGAAGTGGGGCTGGTCGTTGGATACCTCGCAGCGGTATTTTCCATCGAGATCCGGAGTCACGTTGGTCAGAACGACATGATGCTCGTCGCTTCGAGCGGTCTGGAAGGAATGAAAGAGCCGATGAAAATTACTCGATCGCTTGTGTCAGCTGATTTTTTTTCGTTTACATTGAAAGCAATCGATATGTAATTGTTATAGCGATAATGTAATTATCAAATAATGGAATTATTGAATGATGAAATTATTTTTAAAATATCATTATTATGTAATGTAATCATTAAATAATGAAATAATCTAATAATAGGATTATTAAACAATGTAATTATTTAAATTAATGCATAATGTAATTATTTCGAATTTAAATTCGAATTAATTATGTATAGTTTAACTATAAAATGAAAGAACCGACGAACGTTATTGTATCGTTCGTGTCAGCTGAATATTTTGCATCCACATTGAAAATAATTGAAC
Source organism: Ophion ventricosus (assembly GCA_963932345.1). Classification (NCBI taxonomy): domain Eukaryota; kingdom Metazoa; phylum Arthropoda; class Insecta; order Hymenoptera; family Ichneumonidae; genus Ophion; species Ophion ventricosus. The sequence goes on from OZ010713.1 coordinate 3,893,071, forward strand.
TGTAATGTAATTATACTTAAATAATAGCGGTAATGTAATTATTAAATAAACCAATTATAAAATAATGAAATTATTAAATAATCCAATTATAAAATAACGTAATTATCAAATAGTTCAATTGATAAATAATGTCAATATTAAATAACGAAACTATTAAATAATAGAATTATTAAACAATGTAATAAATGAAAGTAATTAACAATATAATGATTTCATCTGAATAAAAAATATCTAACCCGAAATATTTCACTTAGATAAAAGCCATATATCGACATATTCTTTTAAATTAAAAAGATCAAAAACTGAATATTAATATCCATACAAAAAAAAAGAACAAAATGGAGAACACAAGTGACACGAGTGACTGTGGGTAACACACCGGAAGCTCCTTCGAGAATTAGAAATGGTGAAGTGACACGTGGGGGGTGGAATTAAAAGGGATAGGATCGTAAAAGCTTAGAAGGCAGTACGAAGGAATCGTGGACATAAATATGAAATATATAGCACACCTATATGTATATTTCATATTTATGTCATACTATTCTTTTAAAAATATAATAAATCAAATATATGCATTTAGACTGTTTAATTTTTCATTAAAGCTCATACGATGGAACATCGCAAATAAACACACACAGATATAACGAAAATAAATATTATTTCAATCCTATAAATCGAATATATTTATAAAAAGTATTTATTATCAGTATTCCCCAAACTTTTTTTATAGATCGATATTTTCAAAACTGTTTGTCTTTAGTAAAAGGCATACGATGGAATATCATAAATAAAACACACAAATATATAACGAAAAAATATTGAAGCTGTGTGCCCATAAAAAAAAGTCTAACAAAAGGTTCGATCGTTTTGTCACAGGAATATCAAAATAAAAATAATTCCAAAACAAATATATTCCTTTGAAATTCCAAAAGAATGAGAGATAAAGAAAAAAGCAAACCCAAACAGACCAAAGCATTTAATTCCATCGCTTTCCCTCTAATCTCCATTAAAAAAATGATCCACCGCTTCCGAATTTCGTCACTCCGTTGCAATTAATTTCCGCACCCAGATTCGTTCCGACGCCCCATGTACAGAGGGCGAACTGGCTTTTTTTTTCTTGTCTCTCTACCCGTCGCTGTCACTTGTCATCGAGCGTACCAAAGTCCATTTTGCACGCAAAATCTACGACCTTGTTATTGTTTGTTACACTAGGTATGTCATTTATGGCAATTGTTTATTGGAGCCTGCGGGCGAACCGCACACTACAGAATATATTGTGTCTGTTGAAATTCGAGTTAATTCAACATCGTATATACAACCGCAGGATTGACCTAGTGGAACATATAACGGAATGCTATATTTATTGTGGAATCGATCGTACGCAGTTTTGCTTACATAACTGAAGCTGCACGACATATGTAATACATAGAAATAGACGAGAATATATATATATATATATATATATATATATATATATACAGGGCGAGGCACATAAAGTGTTACAGAGCAATAGCACTCAAACTATTAATCATATCCAAAAATGTTTTAGACAAAAGTTTCAATGTTCGAGAAGGCCGTCATACTGGACCACCCTATTTTTTTATCGGTGGAGGCGCTGAAGCTACGTCAAGATTAACTCCACTTTTTTTTTAATGGAACCATGTATTTTTTTTCGATGACATTATTACCGATTTTAAGACGAATTCAGCGACCTACAACACAAGGTCATTCTAGTCACGCAAAGTATGAAAATAGTCGAAAAATCGAAAAATATCGGAATAATCACTTTCAAAGGATCCACTAACCTTGGTTTGTGTCTACCTGCAGAAGATGCTCGAAGTGATGACCCTCGACTTGCAAGCACTTGTTAATTCGCTGATGAAAAGACCGCTATTAACAAGTGCTTACAAGTCGAGGGTCATCACTTCGAGCATCTTCTGTAGGTAGACCCAAACCAAGGTTAGTGGATCCTTTTAAAGTGATTAGCATGCGATGTTTCCAAAAACTTCAAACTGCCATAACTTTCTTGATTTTTGAGCTGGAGAAATATTTCTTTTCCCGTTGAATCGTCTCAAAATCAGCTATTTTTCTGAAAGATAAAAAACATACTTTCCCATTTAAAAAAATGAAAAGTTGACACGGTATCTCGTAGACGTGTAGGCTGAAAAAATATTTTGTGTTACCATCGGATGTCCCCCTTAAAACCATAAAATTTTTGTAGGAAACACTTCTTTGTACGGCCTTATTTTTGCGATTTATTTAAATTCTTCATTTTAAATGGGACACCCTGTATATATATATATATAATGACAAATGCGTGTCCAATCAATATCGGGGACACCATTTTCTATATATATAGATCGCAAATATATATGTACGTTTAGCGTGCGTATACGTTATTGTTTCACTCGATCGCGCCGACGGTCTCTCGACGCCGCAGGCAAACAAAGCTTCAGTAACAACGATTAATTATATATCTTGCCCATGGCAGGATATAAATCATGTACAATCAATTTTCTACGTTAGGCCCCCCCGCTGCACGAGCATGTACACCTAAATTGGCACAACGGACAAATCTCTATCCTCCTCGGGATTCCGTATGAGGAATCCACCCCCGCGATATATATATATATATATATATATTTATATGTATATATGTGGGGGAAGTTGATTTCGAAGAGATTTGACTTTAGGGACCGTTCTTGTCGAAGTCCTTGTGGTCCGTGCCGTGACCAAAAACATCAGAGTGGTCCCTGACCATAAAAAGGTTAGGAACCACTACCCTAAAACAATAGAATCCGATGTAAAAGTTTGTATGGCAAATTGTATTCTTTGCGTGCATAAATAAATAATAATTGAAAACTTAAAAAATATGTCCAGTGAATACAAAAAGTAAATAAATATTCTTCAAAACAGATAATAAATCGCACGATTTAGGATTTTTTAAATCGAATCCCTAATAAGGGGTGTAACTGGTAATGAAAGTTCTATGGGCCAATTCCATGCGGGCGAAGTTGCGGCCGAAAGCAAACGTAAAACAAACCTTCCAAACTCTATTTTTAGTGCTTTATTAGTGTTTTCAAAAATAAAAAAATCCAAAAAGCCTTTTTTTCCGATCATCCAAAGGTATATAAGGCCTCAACTATGAAGTACCGCCGGAGTCGAACCCCGACCGCCCATCCATCAGTGTCGGTTCTAATTATTTACATAGGGGACGTCCATTAATTACGTGGGGTGTTTTTTCTTTAATTTAACCTCGCTCCACCCCCTGGTGAGATTTGGTAAACTGTGGAGGCACCTCCCCACCCCCTCTCCAGCACGTGAGATTTTCCCCATAACTTTTAAATGATTACATTTATTCGATATGTTGATGTATGTTGCTTCGTACCACTAATGAAGACTTACTGATAGAGTGTTCTATGAAATATATTTTTTTCTGTGAAAGAAGAAGAGGAGAAAAATGATTCTACGTTTAAGGTGCACCACAAAGGCTTTAATTTAGTGTTATTTAGTTTAAAAAAAAAGGGTAGGGTAGTGCTTCGATACCACCTTCCTTATTCGATCCATGGGCAACTTGACTTTAAAGAATATATTAAGATTAACAGAACTATATTTGATTAAAATTAATGAAGAAGATAACGAAGCAATAACTTGATTAATGCCTAAGAATAGAATAAGAAGATTAATAAGAACATTTGATTTTTTTTATTTCATACTGTCAATATGGACACATGCCTGTCCATATTTTCAAATCAGTCTGAAAATATCGACATTTCAGGAGTTAAAAAAAAATGTATTCCACTCGGTACGATAATGGACGTTTTACGGACCCCCAACCCTAAATTTTATTGTTTGCGGTTTTCACACCGCATACAATAAAATTTCGTTAATAATCGACGACAAAACTTTTTCTAGCCTCGTGTTATTGCAACACTCGTTAAAAAAAGTTTTTTTCGTCCTCGTGTCATAATGTACTATTATTACAAAAGATATAAATACTTAAGAAGTCTGATTGTTACCAAATATAATAAAGCAATTACAATGGTGTTATTATTCTTGTTTTCTTAAAATATTTTTCCTTCTAGAATGACTTAATGGGTCCATATTTGCACTCTGTACCATACAAAGTGTAATAATAGTATATTTTCTGAATTACGAAGTTGACGTGAGATTTTCATTAAGGGCTTACATACACCTGAGACGGCTAAAAGTAAGGTTATGTTTAAGAATTTTTTTGTGTATAAAACTGAATTTTATTGAACAACCATGTTATACATTTTAAAGTATGACATTTTATCTACATTATGTGAAGACTTGGTTAAAAAATTTCAAACGGTCAAAAGTTACAGTCGTTTCCCTGGGACGTGTTTTTGTTGACAGTGTTTGCGGTACCAGACGTGCCTCTGCCATTTTTTATCTAAAAAAAAAATATTTGTTTCTTAAAGTAGATAGATAAAACTAGTACTTATCGAGCTGGAATTCAAAAATTAAATTTTTTCGGGTCATGGCAGTCACCGGAATAAGACAGGCGATTTTTTGCCTCAAAATTGTTTAGTACTTATGATGAGTAAAAAAAAACTATGCCAGGTATCGAAGAAGCGGCTCGATAAGTACTAAATTATTGTGTGAAGCATAACTGTGCAAAACTTGATCCCGATCGGTCCAGTAGTTGCGGAGATATTTCTGGTACCAATTTTGAAAACACTGTTTCGAGTAGAACGCGTTTAAAGTTTTGAGTACACTTTACACTGAAATAACTGGTTTATTTTAAACTTACATGAAATCGTCGATTCCTGGGCCATATGACGGATCTTCCTTAGATGTTGACGCTTCCATTAGATTTTTTTTTGCTGTGTCAACCTCATTCATAGGTCAAACTCATAGTCAAACAGATGACAAAGGCCGCGTCTACCTGCGCCCCAACCGTTAGTCGTTGCTCATCCGGTTAGTTACAAAACGCCATAACTTCGTCATTACTGCAAATTTCCTTATGAAATTTTAAGGATTGACACTCATAGGATAGTACTTTCGAATGAGCACCTTTTTGAAAAATCGATCTTTTTTACCTACCGAGGTGTATGTAAACCCTCAAGCCTTCTTCCCCTAAATGAGATTTGGCGAGATTTTGACAGACCCTCCCTCATTTGGAGCTTACGTAATTAATGGACGTTTCCATCTATATATTTTGTTTCAATTCAAATAAATTCAAATGATTTATATTCATTTAAATTATACATAAAGTGTAATGTAAATATAAAATCTAAAACGAATTTTAAATAGAAATATATAGGGAGAGAGGCACAGATGGGGAAGAAGAAAGGAGACGAAAGAACAAGGGGGAATGTTACGAATCGTTGGTACGCCAGGGGAATAACAAAAATCTTTAACCCCTCGTGATTTTGCTATTTCACATTCCTCAAGCCCGTAATTCAATATTTCATGAGAACAAGGGATGGCGAAGAACGGCGCGTGCGGTTTATTCTCAACGATTTTTCACCGTCCCTTTTTAACGTTCACGAGTTTTCATCGTCAATGCTGAATATGATCGATCTCGTTGGTCTTTTGACAAATGCGTGTACAATCAATGACGGGACCATTTTTGACGTACGTCTCGGCAAGTTAGCGCGACGAGACGTTTAAAAGGACGATTTGCGGGGGTGTCGGTTGTGGGCGCAAACATAAATAATTTTCGATTTTATAGAATGTTTAATAAATCGAGCTCTTCTCGGCGCTGATCTATCTCGCGTTTACGTTAGTATGGGTGTACATGGATGTGCATTCGTCGGCACTTCATTGGTATCGCGCGCAAGCGTTTTGTTGCAAAGAGAAGGGTTGAGAGGAGTTTATGACGTGAGCTTGTGAGGATTGGATTGTAGAGTTCAATGTACAGTAGGACCTCGATTATCCGAACTAATTGGGACCGGACATCGTTCGAATAATAAAAAATTCGGATGATAAATAGATCTCAGATTGCCGGGAAAATCAAGTCATATAATATATTAGGTGTATGACTTAATTTTTACAGATTTTTCAGCAAATTTATTTAATATAAAAAAAAATAGAGAACAACGAACTTAATCTTGGAAATATTGTCCATCGTTTTCTATGACCGTGCGCCATCTCTCAGGTAACATACGAATGCCGTCGCGAAAGAAACTTGCAGGCTTCGAGGCGATAAAGTCATCGACGAATTTACGCACATCGTCCAGCGTTTTGAACTGTTTATCCACTAAGGCGTGCTGCATTGACCGGAACAAATGGTAGTCGGATGGGGCCAAGTCTGGTGAATATGCCGCGTGCGGGAGAACTTTCCATCCCAAGTTCAAGAGGGTCTTCTGAGTCGCGCGAGCAACGTGAGGTCGAGCGTTGTCATGCAGCAATATGACTTGCCTGCTTTCTTGCCCAGTAAATAGCCTTTTCTGATCAAGTTCTTCGCTCAGTTTGTTCAATTGTCGGCTGTAGCGTTCCGCAGTCACCGTCTGACCAGTTTCCAGGAGTTCGTAATAAAGCATACCCTTCATATCTTGTCCAGGGCGCGGCTGGTCACTAAGATTGAAATCACCACTTCTACAGCGTTTGTACCAATGATTACACGTTTCATAAGACACAACGTAGGCACCAAGAACACTACCCCCCCCCCCCCCCCCATGTATGCTGTACAACCTTTTTTAAAAAAAAAAAGCATTTTTTAAAATTTTTATCCTTTGTGTACGTACTTTTCGCGCGATTTTTTTACTTGTGTTATCGTGATAAAATACACTGTCCAGTAATAAATAATAAATAATAAGCAATCAAATGAACTCTAACGTTGACGCCTTAGATTTTGATCAAAAGTAAAAAAAAAAATAGGTTTATGAGGTTCAGCCACTAAAGTACTAATCCTAAGTAACTTCAAATTGCTTTTGAAAACTTCTCCGAGGAAAGTACATACACAAAAGTGAAAAATAAAAAGCTATGCTACAGGAAAACTCGGCAAAAATCGAATATGCTTTTTTCTCGAAAAGTAAAAAAGATCGTAGACCATACATGGTGGTGATTCGTATAGGCATTGATACGAAGTATCAAGATTTTCCTTTTGGACGTCACTTTTTGATGTCAACTACATATATATATATATTTTTTTCCTGTGCAAGTACATACC